>CAIGRN010105618.1:0-21554 GCA_903798345.1 Fraxinus anomala | reverse complement strand
CAGTTTCTTTTCATTTGACCTATAGAGCCTTGCCTCACGTGGACATCCCCAAATGTGTAAGTATTTCAAACTAAACATTTTACCTGTCCAAAGCTCATAAGAGATTTTATCAGTAGCCTTAGTTGGAACTCTATTGAGTATATACGCTGCGATCTTTAATGCTTCACCCTAGAGTGATTCTGGTAAGGTAGAATGAGTAATCATACTCCTCACCATGTCCTTAAGTGTTCTATTTCGTCTTTGAGCAACACCATTCATAGTTGGCGAACCTGACATAGTATACTGTGGGATGATACCACATTCTTCTAGGAATTTAGCAAATGGTCTTGGACTTTGTTCACCTGAACCGTCATATATACCATACTATTCACCACCACGGTCAGATCTGACGCTTTTAATCCTTCTTGGAATGTTTTCAACTTCAACTTTATAAATGAGATATATATAGCCATATCTTGAAAAGTCATTTATGAATGTTAGAAAATGTTGTTGACCATTTCAAGAAGTTGTAGAGAATGGTCTACAAATGTCCGTATGTATAAGTTCTAAAACGTTCGAAGTCCTGTTTGCTTAAAATCTCCTTTTATTGGTTTNATATCTTGAAAAGTCATTTATGAATGTTAGAAAATGTTGTTGACCATTTCAAGAAGTTGTAGAGAATGGTCTACAAATGTCCGTATGTATAAGTTCTAAAACGTTCGAAGTCCTGTTTGCTTAAAATCTCCTTTTATTGGTTTGTTTTCCCTTTATACAGTTAACACATATATCATAATCTGTAAAGTCAAGGGGATCGAGAATTTTGTTAAACACAAGTCTCTCAATTTTCCTCTTGGAGATGTGACCTAATCTCTTGTACCATAAAGAAGTCGAATTCTCGCAGGTTAATTTTCGCTTTACTCCTCGAGTACTTACATACAAAGATTCATTAAAAGAAGCAATTGTATCAATTAAATAGAGATTATCGTAAAGAACCGGAACCAACCAATTTTGAATCATGAAACAAACTAAATTTCATTTCCAAATGAACAAGAGCAACATAATTTGTCCAAATCAGAAATAGAAATCAAATTTCGTCGAAAAGACGGTACAATAAATGTCTCATTAAGATCCAAATAAAATCCACTCTGTAACAATAATCTAAATTTTCCTATTGTGTCTACTTCCACCGTCTTGCTGTCGCCAACATATGTATCTTTCACCATTACTTAGTTTTCAGTAACTCAGGCAACCCTACATAGACATACTGATGTGAGTTGTTGCACCAGAATCTATCCACCATGTGTATCTTGGTACCGAAGTTAAATTAACCTTAGAATAAACGAAATGAAGAAGAATACATTTCTTTGCACGTCATGCATGATAGTTGGTACAATTCTTCTTCTTATGTCCTGCAGCTCCACAGAAGAAACAACCACCCTTAGTATGTTCCTTATATTGTTTCTTTTGTGATGTTATACCCGCAACTTCCTTATTAGTTTTCCTTTTCTTGTTTCTTTTGTCCTTAGAGGTGGTTGCTAAATGAGCACTTTCTGTCTTGTCAAGTTTTAATCTTTCCTCTTCTTGGACACAACGTGATATGAGCTCATTAAGAGACCAGGAGTCTTTTTGACAATTGTGGCTCACCTTAAATTAACTGAATTGTGCCGGAAGAGATATCAGAACTAAGTGCACTAACAAGCCTTCGGATAAATCCAATTCGAGTGCATTTAGTTTTGAAGCAATGTTAGACATTTCCAATAGAGTATCATAGATTTCTTCGATTGTGAGAGTATCACAATTATATAAAATTGTGTCTCTAAAATCCATGTTTAAAGCGGGCAATGTACATAATAAAATCAATCTCAAATCTTTTTTTTTTTAAATCATATTTGACCTCCAAGATCTCCAAATCAGCGATGATTTCCTTAAAAGTAGCTAGGTGATCCTCAAGAAATGTATCTATAGTCATACAATGAGAATATAATGTTGCTTCATATGTAATTTGCTAGTAAAGCTCTTCGTCATGCACAATTGTTCCAATTTTAACAATAATGCCAGCTGAATTTTCTTTCTAAACGTCCTGAAGAATATTATTTAAAAGATGAAAATATATTTGAGATAAGGTCATTCGATCCCTCCGTTATTTCTCCTTCGGAGTCCAAGTTGTAGGCATCTTATCAAATCCCAACAATACGTCATCCAAATCCGTCTGAGCGAGTACTGCTCGCATCTTTACCTGCTATAAAGAGAATTTTATATTGCAATCCAATAGCAGAATATCATATTTCATAGTTGTTATCACGAAAAACTTCGATCTTCACAAAAATTTCAAAACCAAAAGCTCTGATACCAGTTTGCTGTGAAACGAAGATAATAAGGAATTAATCCAATACCACTTTGTTGAAGAAAATAAAATATTATAGACACAATATGAAGTAAATATCTTTAAAATACAAGAACAATGTAGTTTACAGATTAAACGAGATTTTATTATAAAATGGAAAAAGAATACAAAGATTTGTATTTAAAATGTCTTTAACTTCTACTAAATTATAATAAAGAGTCAATTACATATAGAGAAAAAAAATGAGACGTCCAAACCCTAATAATAGAGTTGTGGATGAAATTAGAGATGACAGCGGGGTGAGGATGTCTGCCTTAGATGGGGAGGGGCGGGGCGCGGGCTTCGATGGGCATGCCCCGTTTCCTGCCCCTTTTCTTTAAAAAAATTTTCAATTAAAATACAAATTCAAAATTTTAAAATCTAAAGCAAATAATGCTCAAACTAACTACATCAATATCTAAAACAAGCACTGAAAACAAATAATATCCAAAATTAAACATTTGCAAGTAGAATTATATTGTAACTAAATTTCATTTTTTTATCCAAAATTTAATATTTTTCCATCTTCATAACTTCATTCATCAGCAGAGCAAGAGATGACACAAAATGGTTTCTGAAAAATGAAAGAAATATTATACTCAATATCATCATTATTTTTGTGCTTTTGTAATTTTTAGTTATTTAATTTTTTTATTCTTCACAGGACGGACTCTCATCCCCGCCCCGAGACAAGAGATGGGGTGGTGATCCCTACCTCGCCCCGTCCCATCCCGCCTCGCCAACCCGTCGGGGCAAGTTTTTTAGCCCCATTCGAGGCGGGGTGGGGCGGGTTTTTTTGCCATCACTGATTGAAGTAGAATGTAAAAAATAGCATTAAAAACAGAATAGGAGACAAAATAGCATTATGGTGCCAGTGTCGATTCCCTGCTTCAAATTAAAGCTGTCGGCGCCTAGGTATCTCGTCTCCATCCCAAACACCTTTCAAAAATATTTTTCTTCATTTCAAAGTTTTCTTCAAGTCTAACACAAATTTCAACTCCCATTTAGACTTCTAAATAGAATTTCAACTAGAATTCGTCAAATAGATTCAGACAGGATTCCAAAAAATATTAGAAATAGAATTCCTCTTAACATGCACTTTAATTAGAATTTCAAATTATATTCCATAAAGAATTTGAGTTACACCCTAATTTTAACAACTGAAGACTCCACTAGCATGAAGTAGATCATAGCTCCTTGGGTAAGTAGAGAACCAGATCTCCTTTCTCATACTTTTTTCCCAGCAAAAGGATTCAGCTAGCTCTTCAATCATTGATTGCTCAGCCTTCAGGTCCTCTTTTATCCTTACCATGTACAGTAATTCCAATTGATTGGAGGACCCAATATCCATCAGGTCTAAGCACCCGACCAACTTCCATTAAGTAAATACCACATTTAAATTGAAGAACAATTTGAACTTTTCATGAGTGAATGCACTGGACTCAAAGATATTTTGTCTATGCTTTTGAACGACTTCTTCGCCACCTATGTGGCACACTTGAACATAGACTTCTCCTATATTGATATTCTCCAATGTTCTTACATGAACATTCAAATAATGACTGGTAGGCAACAAAGATGACTCCATCCCCACCATTGCCTATGTTGTCTGCCTAGGTCAGAATTCAATCTCCTGGAGTTCGAAGGAACAAAGAACATGTTAGAAATAAACAAGATACTAGAATCACTCTAATACCATTTGTTGATAACCGACCAAATAATTAAATACAAGAATAATATGAGCAATATGAAATTAATAGATCACAAAGAACATAAGATTTACGTGGAAACCCAGATTCGAGAAAACTACGAGTAGAGGTGAAGAATTCACTATAATCAATAGTAAGAAGTTACAAAGGATCTCTTTAGACCAATAACTAATTGGACAATTGATTAATTACAATATGTGTTGTATACCACATATTTATAACTAAAGAATCCCTAATATACTAGAAGAGTTAATACATGAAGAGTTTAATATAAGATGAAGTTCCAATACATTGGTAAAATTAATAATGGAGAGTTTATGATGAAATAGGAGTCAAATTCACTTTGGACTCCTTCAGAACATCAACCATAATGCAACAACACTGTTCTCCTTTACCACGCCCTAAAGTATTTGATTCAAAAGATGAAAACGTATCTATGAAAGGGCTTTCCAATCCTCACAAAGTTTTTCCTCCAATGTCAAAGTTGAGTGCATCTTATCTAGCCATAAAAGAGCATCATCCAAATTCAATTGGACAAGAACTGTTTGCATCTTGATCTGTCACAAAAAAGATTTGGTGTTGCGATCCAAAAGAAGAATTTCAAACTTCATACTTACCATCATAAAATAATCAAACCTTACTTTAATACGAAACCAAATTGGCTCTCACAAGAATTTCGATCATTGACTCTGATACCACTTGTTGAAAACAAATCAATTTGTAATAATCCAGTAATAGAACTTATACCACTTGTTATGATTATTAAAACCAAGAAAATATAACAAGATGAAAAAGAATCACATAAAAACACAAGATTTACACGAAAACCTAAATCTAGGAAAACCACGAGTGGAAGTGGAGAATTAACTATGATCAATAGCAAAGAAGTATAAAAGAATCTCGCAAGACTCTAAACATATCTCAAAATATGGGAGTCTCTCTCTCCGTAAACTAGATCCTCTCACTTTGATGTTCTCTCAATGCTATACAATATTTTGCTATCTTACCCAAGTCTATGAAGAGCCTAAATCATATGGAGTATATATAGGAACCTCATTTTTGTGTTTTGAATGAGGTAGAGTACAAGAATCTAGCTAGAAATTAGATTTTGTCCAAACGGGTGGCGTTTAGGTGCTCTTTTATGGCACCCAAGTGCCCAGCCATTTCCTTTTGTGCTGTCGGCACCTAGGCGCCACAACTCGGCGCCTCGTCTCTGTCCCAAGCACTCCAAAATCATTTTTCATCAATTTCAAAGTCATTTAACAATCAAACTTCAAATCTTTAATGAAATTTGATCTTTTTTTCAAACCGAACTACCAAACCAAACTTATTTAGACTTCCTTTTTCAATCAAACATTCAATTATCATGGAATTTGAGTCATATCACAACATCGAGCATTATGTAGCAGAAAGCGAAGGAACACAGACTGTAGGGACCAGAAGTCCTCCATATGTAACTTCGATTGGAAATTTAGCCAAACGGCTTAAGATTTCAGTAAATGAAATTGAAAGTCATAAATGGCCTAAGCCAACAGTATTAATATATGTTACACCGCAATAGTAAAGTATGCCAAATGGCTTAAGAATAAGACGAACGATAGAAACCACAATGATTTCATTAACATTCACAATCCTCACCATAATAACATTTATTATACAAAGGGACACATAATACATAGAAAGACGGACCAAATTTTTGACAATGATTTTGGCCCTTACAATACTAAGCAACAGCACCCAATAAATCAAGTCAGAACAATAGAAAAATTACGAATCTTTTTTTCCATGCATTGAATTGAGTTGAGCAAACATAGGAAGCCAAAATGTTTACTCTTTTTTTGCAGAAGAAAATGGGAAAAACATAGACAACTACCAACAGAATCAAATGACTTTGCCACGCAATGAAAGACCCTCCTCCTGGTAACTAGTAATCAAATGATAGGGTCTTCTGTACCTTGAAGGAAGTGGTGTTTCTCAAACTTTGAAACTGAGTGCCCTCTTCTTCGACAGGATCTACACTCCAGTTCAATTGATTGACACCAAAAGTCAGTACATCGATACTCTCTTGGTCCTCTTTTGATTTGTTCAATTCTTGGTCAACTCCAGGATGAGTCTCCATATGTTGTGCCGACGCCTCTTTCACATCTTCTTTGTACACTAAGCGAATACCACATCCTCTTGGCTTAATCCATGCCTCTTCCATTGTACTAATTGTAACACATCCCTCTATTTTAGCCCAATCATCTGACTGAAATTTCGGAAATAGAAGCTGGAAAAGATGGAATGATACATAGCCTATCCACACATGAGCAGAGTCATAGTTCTCTTCCAGCTTGGCGGCAGTTTGGGTGATATTAGCAATGAACTCCTCATGATCCCGGCTTATCAATTTGAACGTGACCCCTATTTTTGATTTTGACACCAGACGCTCAAAAACGATAGAAACTGCAATCCCAATGACATTATTATGCCATTCTGGAGTTATAGGGATAGTTACTGAACGACCAATCTTTTGGTAACTGAACCACTCTGGGACCTCCCTTCCAGGAATGAGTATACTAAATCGACTATCGACAACAGGTTGTCCCTGTAACAGGAAAACAATTAACACTTTCAGAGTTTTTATAACTACATTTGTGAAGTCTTCACACATTATTGATATAAAGGTGCTTCAATAATTCGTGCAGTGGATTGGAAAATTTATGAATACGTGGATTATTTTAAGCCTTACATAGCATCTCTTTAAAATTGCAGATTCACCCTTTTTTTTTTCTCATTTTTTCTAAAGATTTTTGTTTAAATGTACTAATATTTTGTTAAAGTGTTGTTTTACTAATTTTTTTTTTTTTCCCTACAGAATAGGCATCGCAACCATAAAAAGTAATTGAGGATCTCTCATTTCATGTTAACAAAGGTGGAAAACTCCCCCAAAGCACCGATCCATCCACCACCACCTAACCCCTCTGGGACCTGGAATGAATAGCATATGAATTATATATATAATTTCATATAATTTATCCATTTGAGGATCTTAGTAATTGAGGATCTTTCTCATTTCATATATTAAAATCCCGCTTTTACTCTCATTATGAACCATGAAATCAAGCATTGATTTAGCACAGATAATTACTAAATGTATGTAGTTAAGAGAAATTGCTCTTACACGTGTATTGGAAAGGAGAGAAATTGAAGACCAACCTGAAGTAGAGAGCGTAGCAACTTATCAGAAGCGTTACGGTTCTCCTCATTTTCTAACAGTTTGAAACAATTGAGAAATGAGACCTTCCACAAGAAGGCATGCTTTTCAGAGAGATTAGCCAAGCTTTGTAATGAATGGCAATCATCTGCATTTAGTACAGCTATACTTTTTGGAAAATCCGGCAGTGATTCAAGATTTGTGCAACTTTCCAGTTTTAGAATTTTGAGTCGAGGAAGTTCAGAAATTTTTGCAGGAAACTCTACGAAGTTATTTCTGCTCAAATCTAACTCTTCCAAAGATGACAAGCTATCAAGATCAGCTGAAATTTCCTCGAGTAGATCGCAGGAACTGAGATCCAATTTTTTTAAGGAACATAAACCTGTTAAAGATGGTCGGGGTGGAGGCAAAGAACCTTTTGTCTGGTTACTACTGGAGAGTCCTAATTTTTGCAAAGGTAACATGCCGGATATAGAAGAGACTGATGACTCCAGATTACCCGAAAACAGAGAACTCCGAGATTTTGGCCGCTTGCATCTACTGAATGACAAGATATTCAGGTTCATCAAACATGTAATTGACGGTGGTGGTTGTGTAATAGCAGTTCCATCTACAAGAAGTTCTGCCAAAGATTTGACTTGTCCAAGGTTTTCTGGCAATTTTTCAAGCTTTGAGCAGTCAGAGAGATTGAGAGTTTGCAAACATTTCAAATCACAAATGCTGTTTGGAAGACTTTTTAGGTTTTTGCACTTGCTGAGATTTATCAAAACAAGGCCAGTAATGTTGCTGATTGACGGTGGTAGCTCTTTTATTGCAGTCCCCTCCAAATGAAGCTCCGACAAGCATTCCATTTCCCCAGTCACGTCTGGAAATTTTTCTAATTTTACACAGTCCCAGAGAACAAGTGTTTTCAGAAGTTCTAAATGGATACTGCTTGGTAGAGTCTTTAGTTTAATACAGTGTGCCAAATTTAAGTACACAAGCTTTTTAAGATTCCCAAGGGATGTGTGAACCTCTTCCAAGCTCTTACAATTGCTGAGATCCAATCTCTCAAGATTTGGAATTTTTCTGAAATCTGGAGTTTTCACCAATTTTTTAGAGTAACTGAGATTGATGAATTTCAACTTATTCTGCCCAATTGAGAAACAGAGAGGCGGGACAAGGGAAAGGGAAGATTATGTCAGCTCTACATATCCAGATGAAGCATTAATAACGTGTCAATGAAACTATGATTAAAAAGAAAATTCATGACATACCAATTGTGCCTTTTCTAGTCCTCCAAGGTGTTCAATATAGCTATGGGACAGTTTCAGTCCAACGAGCTTTTCTCCTTGATAACTTGGAGGCAGAGTCCTCGTTTGGTACTTGTGCAAATCAAGCCATTGCAAGTCACGTGGAACAGAAGCTGGCATTTGCTGAATGCATGCATTGTGGATTTTGAGTAGCCTCAGGTTTTTCATATTTGTAAAGGCTTTCGAGTTAATTTTCACGCTCTCCGGTTCTGCACAGTCCAGATGTATGCCCTCAATATCTTCTGTTCCCTATATATTATCAACAAATATAATGGCGGGTAGGTAAGTTTCAAAATTATATCAATTGCATAAAACCTTACATAAACCTTAGTAAAAGCTTCTTCAGTATCAAATCAGTACGAGTTCAGTTCTTACCACATTTTTGGTTAGTACATAGCTTATTTCCTCGGGAAACCATAACCTGCTGTGTCTTCCGGGCTCATTAGGATGTGAACCTCGCACAATGTACCAACCCATCTCTTGTAATAAGTCATGCATCTGAAGCCTGTTATCAATTGTTACAGTTAAAAGAGATTTTTGAATCAGATCACTTACTCCAATCTTAGCTCGCAGACCAAAGCTATCATGTTTTCTCATCACATATTCTTTCTTCTTCCCCTTAAAAAGACAAGCAATATCCAGGAATATCTTCTTCTCCATGTCGTTCAGTGCATCAAAACTCACTTTAAGTTTCTCCAAGATTTTATCTTCCGGAATTTCTTCCAATCTATCCAATGCATTTTCCCATTCATCAATATCTCGACCATGTAAAAAGGAGCCCAACACCTTAAGAGCTAAAGGAAGACCGCGAGCATATCTAACTGCCGCACGTGCAAGCTTTTCAAATTTCTCTCTGGGAAAACCTTCCTTAAAGGCAAATTTGCTAAACAGCTTCAATGCTACATCAGTCCTTAAGAAACTGACCTCATATACTTCATCAACTTCACGTGCTGAAAGTAACTGCCTGTCTCTTGTTGTTATGATGATTCTGCTACCGGCACCAAACCAATCGTGCCCTCCAGCCAATCGGTCTAAGTGCTCAAGTTCATTGACATCATCAAGAACAACAAGCACCCTTTTGTGACGTAACCTTGTCAATAGGATAGACGCGTTATTGTGGAGATTTGCACTTTTTTCCATCAGAGTGTCGGAGAGTAATTTTTCTTCTAATGAATTCAGTCCTAAAGTTTTGGAAACTTCTCTTACATTATCAAGATAGCTACTGCCTTCAAATTTGCTAAATATTTGATCAAAAACTGTCCTGGCAATAGTTGTTTTTCCGATGCCACCCATACCCCATATACCTATCATGCGAACATCTTCAGTTGACTCGAGATTCAACAGTGACATCACTTGCTGAACGTGCGATTCTACTCCAATCAGGCTTTCTTTAACTCTAGAGACTGTATGGCTCAAATTGTTTAAAATATCTAGAGCAATTTTTCTGATGCCTTTCGACTCGTGCCTGAAGATACAATAGCAGACTTTGGGTTATAAATGAAATTAAATCATAAGAATGTCTTGGTTAACATTAGATTGCACATTTTTACAAATATCAATAACAAAACTAGTTTAAATCACTCACAATTTAAATATCCTGAATATGAATGCACATTATCACAAAATAATGAAAAACAAGTGTATGTTCTTATGAATTAACCAATTCAATATCTTTTTCCATTTGCATATATCAGCTGGTTAAGTAGTAACATGTGAACATGGTAACTATCATATGTTACCTATATATGCTACTGGATGAAATCCTAAAATCTCAAATACAACACAAACCATAACCAAGTTTATAAACTAGCAGCAAAATAAAGACGTATAAGCTCGAAAATCCCATTCATTAAATATCACATACTTAAATAAACAAGTACAATTATTATAGCATTAACTTCTTAAAGATCAAATAATGCTGGATTGGATTATCATTGCATAGCATTCTAATTGAAAGCATATTTGGCTAAGTAAAACGGTGAAGTAAGTAGGCAAAAATATCTCTTAAGCAGTTAAGCTTGGCCAAGCATATGTCTAAACTCTAAGGCTAAACATATTCACAATTATATCACATTTATGTCCCCAAATTTTATTTGCATAAAAGGTTTGCAATCTTTATTTATATCACATTTATGTCCCAAATTTTTTTCCATCGCCGTGTAATACTCAAATTAACACGATTTCTCTCTAATTACTGATTTTGTCCAAAATTTCATTAGGACGAAGTAAAAAGACTTATTTCCCTCTCCTCTGGTGTCTTGGAAAAAAAAAAAAAAAATTGGGATTAAATATTTATCCCATGTTTTAAAGTATGCTAACAGTATTTTTGGACAAAACCCATGATTAAGGATATAATTTGTTAGTTAATAAAAGATTCAAGATAAGAATGTGACGAAAAAAAAAAAAGAATAAATCATAAAAGGCTGATGATTTATTAAGGTTAAAGACCCTTAACAAGGAAGAGAAAAAGTGTTGGTAATTTACCCATCTGTATCTTTGACATCCCATCCAGAAGCATTAGCAGCTTCCCTCAAAGCATTCCTCCAGCTCTCAATCTTCTCTTTCTCCACCTTTGGATCATTTTCATATTCGTCAAAAGCTATTTTATAACTCCCTTCTTGCTTCCTAACGTGAGAAGGATCCACATAGTAGAATACAGGATAAATCTTTTGGCCAAATTTCTGGTTACATTCAACGATCTTAACAATCTCATCTAAACACCAAGAGGAATTGGCATAGTTTTCTGAGAAGATAACGAGTGCGACTTTGGATCTTTCAATGGCATTTTTGAGTATTGGGGAAATGGAACTCCCTCTCTCGAGTTCAATGTCGTCTTTGAAAGTGTCGATACCCTTTTCATGTAAGGTTGTGTAGAGGTGGTCGACGAAACCTTTACGGGTGTCTTTACCTCTGAAACTCAAGAATACGTCGTAACTCCATATAGGGGTAATGGCAGAGGAAGAGGTATTTGCAGAAGACATTTTTGAATGCTGCTGGTATTTTTTCTGGTTGAGTTATACAGAGCTTTTGAGTGTTGCTGTTATTTTTGTATATAGAACTTGTTTGAGAGGAATTTCGAAGTGAAATAATTCTTTTTAAGTGCGTGAAAGTGAAATTAAAAACAAATTATATATTTCGTCCTGCTAGGACGAAATTTCTTATTGATTACAGAAGTTAATTTTACATGGATTATGCTCTACTATCATAAGGGGAGCACATAGAGGTATCTATAATGGACACACGGCGGCCCCTTATTGGAGGGTTGTCGGAGGATTATGTTTATATAGCATAATCCATTTTACATTTAGTCGCCAATGTTTTAAAAAAAGGATTAAACTATTTGTAGACATAAAATGTACACTTTAATTAACACCCCATTATATGTCAAAAAATTTGGCAATTAATTGAAAAAATTATTGTCAAAATCAATGTACCAAAATTTGACAACTCATATGGGTGTAACACATTGTGTCAATCTTTATGAACATGTAACATGGTCTTAGAGAAATTACAAGTTCATCATTAAATTTGTTTCAGCTTAAAATAATCCCCCTAGTTGAAAAAAAAATCTGCTATTTCCACTCTGTTAGTGATATACTTGAATGATGAGTAACTTTGAACCCCTATTTGGTGAAAATTAAAATCATATTTGTAGTAAATTTTGATAAAAGTTAATGAAATATGTGATTGAAAAGTTGTGGATCCCATAAAATTTATAGTTAAAATTAATTATTGAATTTAACTTTGATAAAAATTTAAATTATAATTTCTATCTAATAGGGGCTTAAGCTGTTGTAAGACATCTTGTGCAATTGAGAGGTAAGGCCCAGTTTGGGATTACTTTGCCAGTCCATTTTTTATTGTTAAACAATTCACAACTATTTTAGGTGTATGATAAACATTCAATTTTAAAAATAAAATTAATTCATTTCATGTTCAAAGTTGGTATTCTACATTTAGCTCAAGTTTGGTAAATTGGTTCAGCTATAAAAGTGAATTAAATCTTAGATAAAGCTAATAACTAATTTTAATTACACGTTTCATGGGGTCCCACAACTTTTTAATCATATATTTCATTAATTTTTATCGAAATTTATTCAAGGAGGAAGGCTTGACCAAAATAATTCTTCGACATTTGAAAGGAGAGATAGCAAAAACTTATTAAACCTGATACCTACGGCCCCGTACGGAACAGGGAGGGAATGAGAGGGTATGTAGAACATGGTTCTCATCCCATTTAAAATTCATTTTAATGGTATAAATTTTGTGATCACACAAAAAGAAAAGAATTATCATCATTTAAAAATGGAATGCGGACTATTCTACAAATCGGGAAAAAACAAAAATTTTCACATACTAAAAATATGAAAAATTAAAAATAAATAAATAGAGCGATAAACGGGGTAAGGGTCGCCTCACCCCTTGTCCTGTCCCTACCCTATCCTACCTTAATTGGGGATAAGTGTGGGGTAAGGTAAGGAAAAACTCGAACGGGATGGGGGATAGAAATGACTATCCCGACCCAAACCCCAATTCGTTTCGTTATCATCCCTGCTTAGAAGGTTTTTGCACTTCTCTATCCAATGAAACATCTTCTCTCTATTGAGAACTTTGAAAAATGTAAGACATTTGTTGATGAATTTAAAGATAAACAACTTATGGCTACCACCCCTTCAGTGAGACGTGAGATAATAAAAAAGGTATATTGGTTGAAGCTATGAATATATCAAGTTCAATTGCCACGCATTATAAAAAATTTTAAAGTCACTTTAGTTTATAAACAATGCCAGGAAATAAAAAATCTTAATTGCAAATAATGAATGCTTTGATTAGTCAACTTATACCATAACCCTAACTTGAACTTTTGATTATTATAAAGCCCAATTGCAAAGATTAATATGTACTAATATCTGAAATGTAACAATTTAATATGACGCAAGATGCAAAAAAGTGGAGTCAATCTTGATTTCTTAGGATTTGAGTATAGAGTTTTATACGAATTACTACCTGATTTAGCAAAAAACTGTCATACCTGAGGTTGAATATTGGCCATTTCATCGGAAGTTTACTTGATCTCCTCAGGAATATGTCCTCGGGTATATGTCCTCAACCTTTTTGGGACAAACCAAATAGAGCTCATTGGCCTATGTCATTGGGTACGAAAATCGTCCCTCTATTCTAGGTCTCCTTGGGTGTATGTTTTGATCTTGCTTCGAACAAACGTAATCCATTAGGACTCTTCTATTTGATAAAGCTTATCCAACTCCGACAAGATTGAGTCTTACCATATCTTTGTCCTGTCATGATGGGACTTCACCATCAGAGTTCTATCTTTATCCAAACACCAATTACCTAATATCTATCAACATGCAATTCCTAGACACAATAAGACTTCCAAATATCCTATAACTCCTCAAATCGGATAAAGATGTTCAACTAATCAAATCCTACTAGGAGTGTACTACCTACCTCTATAAATACAAAGACTTCGATCATTATTCAGGTACGTTTTTACATAATTTTTTAGTCTATAGTCTCATGCATAAATTATCTCTCTAAGTATTGAGGGGCGACGATGACATACCTAGACGCCTTTGTTTCAGATACCTGAAGATCTCGTTCCTACTCATTCTCAGTCGTCAAGTTCGAAAATCAACAGGTACAATTTTTAATAGTATCATTTGCGCCTTCTGTGGGAACCAATACCAAAAGTCATAGCTAATACACGTTCAAATCTTCCTCTAGCGAGCTCATCTGTTCCAAACCACCTTCTTGCTCAAGATCCTCCAACTACTCAAGAAGAATCATAAAAAAAAAAAAAATTAACTCAATTGCTAAGTCAAAGGAATTTGCATTCAGAACCAGGATCGACACCAACAGAGGTTTTATGGTCGATGCTTGAGCTTAGGTTCCACGGCCTACCCACGATATTGGTGGAACAGGAACTTCAAGCATACCTCATATGGCCTCAACCTCAAGGTCAGTTACTATAGACTCGGGTGAACTTACCATGATCATACAAGATGGGATTGCGGCTGGTCTACTTCAAAATACCTAGGGAAGAGCAAGATTCACTCCCAATACTCCATTCATCCCTAATATATACTGTCATACCCCTTATTGGACAAATTCAAATACCCCTTCGTGAAGGAGGACGATGGGACCATTGACCCCATCAATCACCTCAATGTATTCACATATGTCATGAACTTACAGGTCGGACCAGATCTCATAATGTGCAAAGCACTTCCGCAAACTCTAAATAACGCTGCTAGGGATTAGTTATCTACCCTAGAACCCAATTCAATTACCTTATTCTCAAACTTGGCTAACAAGTTCTCTACCTTCTTTGCAAGTAGTAAACGCATCAGGAAGACCGCTGCATCCCTCATACAACTTCGTCAAGGACAAAATGAACCCCTGTGTGATTTAAATGACACCAATTAATACAAAAAGGCTCAAAATACTCAACCTACATATTACAGCATCTGTCCCTGCCCTTACATATGCAATAAGATGTAAAGCATTCAAGATGTCCCTGTCAAAAACCTGCCAAAATTAGTGATCGAGCTTTTTACCCGAGGAGAAAAATACATAAATATAGAGGAAACAATGTACCCAAGAAGACTAGTTCGACTACTAAAGGGTCTGAGCAAAAGAGACAACACGAGTGAAATCCACTACAGGACTTTGCTCGAGGTAAGCAGAATCAGAACGTACCACCAACGTCATTCACACATCTGAACACCTCTAGGTCAAACAATTTGATAGAGTTAAGGACCTCAAAGAACTTAAATGGCCATCGAAGATGCAGTCCCTTCCTAACACTAGAGATAAGAACAAGTATTGTGAGTTTCATCGAGATCATGGGCATACCACAGAGACATACAAAACCTTGCAGGGCGAGATTGATTCTCTGATCAAGAGAGGATTCCTTGGAGATTATGTCGGTCAAGACAAGTGCCCGAGGAAATGTTTTTCTAAAGAATGTAAAATAAAAGTATCTCCAAAAGACTTTTTATTTATAAAGAACATATTTAAATATACAATGTTACTTATTTTGGCTCTTTATTTTTGTCAATAAACTGTTATTGATTTATTCACGTATTTTTTTAACATATTTTTTTATATGTCAATATTCAATCAATTCAAATAAGATTTGAATAGTTTTAAATAAAATATTGAATTTATGACTTATTGAATGCAATCATTATAAAATAAAAACGGAGAATGAGTTTGACTCACAAATTTGGAGAGTCATAACAACTCTCTATTTACTTTAAAAAATGTTAGAATAAATTGTCTATTGGAGCTTAGTATTAAATATAAACTTTTTAAAATAAAAAGTATTTTTTTTTGTAGATAGTCTCTTGGAGATATTCTAAGAAAAATTTATGAGTTTCGCATAATATGTGATTGAAAATAATTTTGGACAAAAATAAATTTCTTTCGAACTTTACGGACCTGGCTTTTCCAAATGAACATATAGGTAAAAGGTAAGAAACAGTTATAATTTTCATATAATGTGTGATTTAAAATAATTTTGAAGAAAAAATAATTTTATAATAAATATATGACATAACTTACGACGGGATTGGCTTTTTCCAAATTAAAAATAACTTTGGAATCTGGCTTTCTTCCAAATGGATCACCAACCTCAATAAATTGTTGCTAATGGCCCCCCAAATTTTAAAAAGTTCAAGTTGGTTCTCAACAATTAAAATTTGTTGCATTTGTTTACAAGGTTGGGAAAAAAAGTTGTGATACGTAATATAAGTTGAAGATTATTTATGCGTTTTTCCTTAAAAAAAAAAATATGTAAAGACAAATTGTTCTATGTCAATACATGTGATTACAAAATTTTTTGGTAAGAACATAATCATAATAATCAATGTATGAAGTCATTCACATGCCAAGTCCTAAATCCAAGGAATAAAAAAAATACAACGATTTTATTTTTCAATTAAAGACGTGTTTTTTAGATTTGAAGTGCAGGGTAATAATTTAACTACGGTCAACTGTACAAAATATAAGTATAAAAGTAATAATCAACTAGGGAATACACCTATAATCAATTGAGAATTCATTAGAAGAACATGAGATGTGAATCTTAGTTTATTTAGTTTTAATTCTTCTTATGAGCATCTAGCAAAAATAACTGGTTGTTATATACGTCATAACAGTTAAATAATACTAATATATAATAAAAAAATTTCAAAGTAAGAATCCTTATTGTAAGCGTGCAACTAAATTCCCAAGCGATTCACATGTGATTAGTCATTGACAGCAATATAAATAATAGTAACAAGTTAAAATTTTAAACTCTAATTTCATATTGAGCCTTGAATTTGTACGAGCCTGTTTGAGCTGCATTCTTAGAGAATAATGCATTTTGTAATAATAGATTGATAGAGAATTTATAGTTAAAAAATAAAGAAAAAATTTTGAATTTACGTGTAATATTATTTTATTGAAAAATGTGTGATTATATATATCAAAAAAAGTGTTAAAATGGTTAACCTTGCCCTTGCTAAAGAGTGAGAGTATAAACTTTTATCTATTGGTTATTGTTTTCATATATAAATGAATGACGAGTAGAGAGTAAAGATCCCACCTTTCTATTCAAGCACAAGAGAATATTTCGAGAATGCTTTTGGTTTCAAAAAATATTTGAATTAAGTTATGGACTTTCCGTATTTGGGGTACAATAACAAATTTACGAAATCTCCTTCAAGTTGCAAGTCTAAATGGGTCGAAGAGCCTGAGAGATACTATACTTAAAGAATTAATAAAAGTTAATTCATGTGCCCTTCGCGTATTTAACTTAAATAATGGAGTTGCGATGTATTTAATTGTGTTAAACAATTAATCAAGCTCTAGTCTCTGATCAAAAGAGGATTCCTAAGAGCTTATGTCGGTCAAGACAAGCGTCCGAAGAATGATCATAAAAAGAAGAATACCTCAGAGGCCGGAGGCAATAATCGACCAACAATAGGTACAATCAATGTCATTGGCATGATTATGCTTAATCCTTGGCTTAAGCGTGCAACTTCTAGGCATGAGCTCTTCTATTTATCGGCATGAACATGTTGACTGTTTGGCATGATCATGCATAATCCTTGGTTTGAGCATGTTTCCCTCTAGGCATGAGCATACCTAATCCCTAACATGAACATGTCTTATTCTTGGCATGAATATGCCTACTATTTGGCATGGTCATTTCTAATCAATGGCTTTAGCGTGCTAACCTCTAGGCATGAGCATGACTAATCCTTGACATGAACTTACCTATTTTTTAGAATGAACATGCCTACTCTTTTGCATGATCATGCCTAATCCTTGACATTAGCAAACCAACCTCTAGGCATGAGCTTGTCTATTTCTTAGCATGAGCATGCCTACTTCTCGGCATGATCATGCCAAATCTTTGGCTTTAGCATGCCAATCTCTAGGCATAAGCATGGCTAATCTTAGGCATGAGCTTGCCTGCTTCTTGGTATGATCATGCCTACTCCTTTGCATGATCTTGTCAACTTCTAGGCATGAGCATGCCTCATTCTTGATATGAGCTCCCCTATTTGTTGGCATGAACATGCCTACCTCTAGACATGTGCATACATAATCCTTTGAGTGATCATATCCAGTCCTTGGCTTAAACATGCCAACTTCTAGACATGGGCTTGCCTATTTTTTGGCGTGAGAAAGCCTACTACTTGGCATGATCATTCATAATCCTTAGCATTAGCTTGTCTATTTTTTTGCATGAGCATGCCGACTCTTTGGCATGATCATGCCAAATCCTTGGCTTGAGCATATCTATATCTAGGCATGAGCATACATAATCATTGGCGTGAGCATGCCAAATTCTTGGCCTGAATATGTTTAATCTTTGCCATGGTCATCTCTAATCCTTGGCATTATCATGCCAACCTCTAAACATGGGCATGACTAATCTTTTGCATGAACATGTCAAATTCTTGGCTTTATCATGCCAACCTCTATTCATAAGCATGACTAATACTTGACATGAGTTTACCTGTTTATTGGCATGAACATGCCTACTCTTTGGCATGGTCATGCATAATTGTTGGTTTTAGCATGCCAACCTCTAGACTTGAACATGACTAATTCTTGACATAAGCATGCCTACTCCTTGACATGAGCATGCTAGATCCTTGGCTTTAGCATACCAACCTCTAGACATGAGCATAATTACTTCTTGGTATGAGCTTGCCTATTTTTTGGCATGATCATGCCTACTCTTTCGCATGATAATGTCAAATCCTTTGCTTTAGAATGCCAACTTCTAGGCATGCGCTCTCCTATTTTTTGGCATGAGCATGCATACCTCTAAACATGAGTATACCTAATCCTTGGCATGGGCATAAGTTTTTCTAATTCTTGGCATGAACATGTCTACTCCTTGGCATGATCATGCCTGATCCTTGGCATGGGCATGCATACTCCTTAGCGTGAGCATGCCTAATCGTTTGCTTAAGCATGCAAACTACTAAAATTGAGCATGTCAATTTCTAGGAATGAGCATGCCTCTTCCTTATCATTAGCATGCCCATTTTCGACTCCGACATTCTTATGCATCTCATTCTAGAAACGCACATATCACTCAAATCTATGACATGGATGCAAAGGTATCACTAATATAGCAAAAAAATGAGGTTGAATATTAGACATTTCTTCAGAAGTTTAATTGACCTTCTCGGGTATGTCTTCTGGTTTGTGTCCTCAGCCTTTTTGGGGCAAGCCGAATAAACCTTGTCGGCCTATGTCCTCGGGTACGAATATCATTCCTTAGTTCTAGGTATCCTCAGGTGTTTGCCTTGACCTTGCTTCCAACAAACTTATGATAAGGCTTATCCAACTCTGATACCATTTTTATTTTATTTTTTTGTCCTATCATGATGAGATTCCACCATTAGAGTTCCATCTTCATCCAAACATCAATTGGTTAATATCTATCAAATTGCAATTCCTAGACATGGTAAGCCTTCCAAACATTCTATGACTCCTTAAATCGGATAAAGGTGTTCAACTAATCAAATCATACTAGGAGTGCACTACCTCCCTCTATATATACAAAAACTTTGATCATTATTGAGGTACGATTTTACACAATTTTCAGTCTATAGCCCAACGCATAAATTCTCTCTAAATTAAATATCGGAGGGACAACGAGAACACGCATTGACGCATTTGTTTTAGTACCGAAAGATTTCACTTGTGCTCATTCTTAGTCGTCAAGCTCAAAAATCAACATGTACGAATTTTCGATAACATCCTACCCAAATTAGAATTTTTTTTTTTTTTTTTTTTTTTTTTTTGGCCTATTCAATAAATTGTAAAAAATAAAAATTATATGAGAATAACTACTTCTGTTCGGGTGCCCATGATTCTGGTTCAAAAACCAAGAATCGACTCAAATCCAATTTTTTTTTTTTTTGTTCTCGATTCCGATTCCCAATTTATTATTTTTGGAATCGAATTGAAACCTTCGATTAGTGATGTCAAAAAAGCTCGGTAGCTTGGGCTCGGCTTGGAAAAAATTCGAGCTGGGCCGGCTCATGGCTCTGTGGCATCGAGCCCTATTTTGGGGGGTCGACTCGAGCCCGAGCTAGCCTGTGGCTAGTCACCGGCCCGTGTCACGGGCCAAACCGAGCCTTAAAAAATTAAAAAATACACTAAAATTACAACTGCATGCAAATGTTTGCGTTGTAAGCAGCTAACACCTGCCTACTTGAGGCAGATGCAATGCAGGGAGTTGCTGCGTTAGGCAACTGTCTATTTTTTTTAAAAAATAAGTTTAGATGTATTTTTTTATATATTAATATTTAGTTATTATTTATAATATGTATAAATTGCATAAATTTTAAATACATTAAAAAAAATTATGAATTTATAATAAATTTAAAAAAAAAAACACGAGTCGGCTCGCCTCGCCTCGCCTCGCCTCGGGCCCAAAAAAGTTTCGACCCGTTTTGCTTAAGTCGAGCCCGAGCTTTGAGTTTCGGCTCATGACTCGTCTCGACTCGAGTCATTGACGTGACTACCTTCAATTCTAGTTCGGTTTCGATTTAGAAGGTTCAATTTCGATTAAAATGTCCAAGCCTAATTTGAACAATGACAATCTAGGAAATTCTCCTTATATATATAAAATAAATTAATAATTGACATTTTGAAAGGGGATAAAAAATTAACTCTTGATTTAGGAGGTTTTTTGTTTTTAAACAAGCACATTTTTATGTATGTATTTTATTTGTCCTCTCTTTTATACGGGTTTCTCTCCCTGAATAAACCATTATTTTTCCCTGAAAATGTCGTGTAATTTCCTGCTTTCACATTCGCACTTCACTTCTCCCTTTTCCCCTTGATAATCATGTACCATAAATACCCTTGAAAGACTAGTTGTCACGCAGAGAGAGAGCCTGAGAGTTTTGAACTCAATTAAGATGGCAGAAGTGATCCTTCACGTGTATGACGTTACAATTAATAGTAGTTCCGGCAATGAAACCCTGAATTACGCCCTCGTTCAACTCAACAACGTCTGTAAACAGGTCATTCCTATAGGCGGCGTCTTTCATACCGCCGTTCAGATTTACGGCGACGAGGAATGGGGATACTGGGAGTCCGACAAGGGATCCGGTGTTTACAGCTGTCCCGCCGGCAAAAACCTGACGTATACATACCGTGAACGTATAGTTCTCGGAAGAACAAATTTGTCCGCTACCAAGGTGAGTCAGATCCTAAAAGAACTTAGCCAGGAGTGGCCGGGAAGTAAGTACGACCTGCTGGCGAGAAATTGTAACCATTTCTGTAATGAGCTGTTGCAGAGGCTGGGAGTGCCGAAGCTTCCGGCATGGGTAAATAGATTTGCTGATGTCGGAGATACTGCCTGTGAAGCAGTACGAACGCTGCATAAAACTAAGGATGAGATGTTAACTGCTGGAAAGGAGGCGTACAAGAATGCCATCGATACAGCT
>CAIGRN010105613.1:0-22471 GCA_903798345.1 Fraxinus anomala | reverse complement strand
ATGACGAATCAATGTTCATATCATATCCAACAATCTCTCTTGAGTGATGTTGGACCTACTCTCGCATATGACCCGACTATATCTCTATGACGGATGCGAATATACAAGCATGTATATAGTTTTATGAACACTTAGAGATTCACATAAAGTATAACAATATATTTATATCTACTATAGGACCTTATGATGATTTATATATGTCGAATTTATTTTCCTTCTCTCGAATGCATGAAANACTATATCTCTATGACGGATGTGAATATACAAGAATGTATGCGATTTTATGAACACTTAGAAATTCACATAAAGTATAGCGGTATATTTCTATTCTCTATTGGACCTTATGATGATTTATATATGTTGAATTTATTTCCCTTCTTTACAATGCATGAAACAAATCATCAAACTCACATAATTATCGTCCACTATAATCATGGAGACAATTAATTCATATAAATCATTTTATAATTCAAATACGTGTTTTTGCATCAAATATATAAAAGTAAAGATCAAAACATTAAATTACAAGGTTCTTCGTTTACCTAGCACTGATTAGCCTAGCCTAGTATAGTAGAAAGAAGAAAGTATGAAAAAGAATAAAGAAACGACATCACCAAATTAATTATGGATTTGGATATACACGCCTTGGGTATGAATTGTGTTTTTTTGCCTCGTTTTATGCTCTCCACTCTTGAAAATTTCGTCATCTAAGTCTCCTTCATGAATTTTGCTATTATCTATTTGTAGGAGTCGAAAATTGGTTGAAAATCACGTCCAATTTGGTTTCCAAAAGAGTTCCAATCGAATAAGGAAAGTTTCATTCGCGCACGAATTTTTTTGTCTTTGCACATCAGTTAATATTGTGGCCATAACTTTTTCTCCCGGTATCCGATTGGAGCGATTCAAAGTGCGTTGGAAAGCTAGCTCAAAAGACTACAACTTTTCTAGAAATAGAATGTTTCCAATTCAGACGTTTACAATGCCAAAAATGGGTCAATATTCGACTAAAAATCTGGAATATAACTTGTGCGATTGGACATTGATTGTGATAATATTTTGATCATATTCCATTACTTTTTGAATTCTAATTTCATCCAATTGTCTCATCTCAATCTTCAAAGTATCATCTCGTGGTTCGAATCAACTATTGAATTTGTAATTTGGTACTCAAACTTTGGATTTTGCCATTTTCACCATTTTTCGTTTATTTCTTTCTATTCCTCGTCCAAGTATTGTGTTTTACCTATATAATATAAAATACAATAATTTAGGATATATTGTCAGAAGAACTATCAAATATCGATATTTTATACCCCGAATAAGTGTATAAAATACACTTATTATTTATCTCTATTTCCTTAGCATTAACGCCATATCCAAGAAGTACAACATTTTCCATGCAAAATGCGCACTTTTTAATGTTAGCAAAAAATTGTTCTTTTTTTAAAACTACTAACACACTCCGCAAATGTTCAAAATGTTCATTGAGGTTCTTACTGTAGATTAAAATGTCATCAAAGTAAACTACAATAAATTTGCCTATAAATGCACGCAAAACATAGTTCATTAAACGCGTAAAAGTGCTCTGTGCGTTAGCGAGTTCAAACGGCATGACCAACAATTCATACAAGCCATATTTAGTTTTAAATGCAGTTTTCCATTCATCACCTTCCCTCATTCGAATTTGATGGTAACCACTCTTAAGATTAATTTTGCTAAATATGTATGAATCAAATAATTCGTCAAATATATCATCTAACCTAGGAATAGAATGACGATACTTTACCGTTATGTTATTGATGGCCCAGCAATCCACGCACATTCTCCAAGCTCTATCCTTCTTTGGTACAAGTAGGAATGGCACGGCACATTGACTCGTGTTCTCCTTCACATACCCTTTGCTCATCAACTCCTCTACTTGCCTTTGAAATTCATTTGTCTCATCGAGATTACTTTGGTAAGCTGGTCGATTTGTAATGACTGCGCCGGGTACAAAGTCAATTTGGTGTTCAATACGTCGAATGGGTGGCAACCCACTAGGCACGTCCTCCGGGAATACATCTCAAAATTCCTGCAATAAAGAAATAGCCAAGCTAGGGAGGAGTGGGTTAAATCCTCAAAATTGAGGAGTGACTCCTTGTACACCAATAAGATCATTTGTTCTCTCCACTATCGCTCTTTTCAACTTACTCCTTTTTGTAAAGAAATTTGCTCTCGGCTTTTCTCTCCTCTCGGAAGACCCCTCTTCTTCTCTCACGTGACTTTTTTTTTTCTTTTAGCCACCTTACTATTTTTCTCTTACTTTCTTGCTTACTGTTTTCTCTCCTTTTCTCTAACTCTTCTAGTCTATTTTCTTCCTCATTTTCAGTTTGATTTGGTTTTCATACATTTGTGCCGGTATTAATGGTGTAAGTGTAATAGATTTTCCACCATTGTCAAAGTTGTACCTATTTTTATGCCCATCATGTATCACCTTCCTATCGTATTGCCATGGCCTCCCCAACAAGATATGACTCGCATGCATAGGTACTACGTCACACAATACTTTGTCATGATAACTACCAATTGAAAAATTTATCAACACCTTTCTATTCACGTTAACTTTCCCACATTCATTCAACTACATTTGTACAACTCCTCCAGTCAATGATCATGCTACATACCTTATTGTGGATGTGGCACCGTGTATGGAAAATATTTTCTTTTTACTGCTCCAAGTTATTCGCCTTGATTTGAGTGTTAAGAGCTCACCACATAACCAATAGCTCGCCAACAACATTTTCCACTCTGCCTTCATCACTAGCTTCCTCCAATTCCGGCATGTCTTCATAATCACTCTCACTTTCACTCACCACCTCTCCATTATCCCGCAAAATCATCGCTTTTTTGTTTGGACATTGAGAAGCGATGTGCCCCGACCCCAAACACCTAAAGCATCTGATGTTTCGATTCCTTGATGGCTGAGATTCCATTTTCTTGCTAGCATGTTCTTCTCTTTCCTTCGGCAATTCAAGTTTACCCCTAGAAATAACCCCATCTCCTTTGTTGTTGTCCCACTTCGATTTCAAAGATGAGTTAAAACCCGAAGCACCCGATGAGTACCTTGCTGCCTCCTTCCTCTTCAATTGCCTCTATACCTTCATAGCCATGTATAGCATGTCTTCTAATTCCACATAGTATTGCTGCTTCAATACATTAGCTATGTCCTAATTCAACCCGTTCAAAAACCTGGCCATGGTGGCTTCCCGAGCCTCCACATCCACCCTAATCATTAACAACTTCATCTCCTTGTGATAGTTTATACACTCTTCGATCCTTGGTAGAGCTTTATAGTTTTTGATAAAGCTCTCGGATAAAGCTCTCGGTAGATTAGGTACAAACCCCTTTCGCATGATAGCTTTCATCTTATGTATTGATCAGTTGTTTCATATTTCTCCTCCTTGTTGTCATTACTTGATCCCAACAAGTGATTGCATAGTCGGTGAATTCAAGGACCGTTATCTTCACCTTCTTCTTCTCCGAATAGTTGTGGCAGTCAAAGATCTATTCAACTTTTTTCTCCCAGTCCAAGTAAGTCTTCGGATTACTCATTCATTTGAATGGTGGAATGAACATTTTTATGTTGCCCATATTCTCATCTATCGCATCTCCAATCAAATTTCTACCCCTTCGTTCAAGCCTAACTTCTCTATTTCTCATTTTACCAATTTCAGCCTCGATATGCCCCCCTCATCCACATCACTCCTATAATCATGTTCTTTACGCACCTCCATCGTAGGCTCCCGCATACCCTGTCTCCGTATATTTGGAACTTCCCTACGCAAGTTGGCAAGCTCCATGTCTTGTCTATCCAATATATCTCGTACATCTTCAAATAATCGTCCAAACCTACGTATCATCTCATCAACATATTGGTTTGGTTGTTGTCTCGGTCTGGTGTTGATCTGTCCCAGTCTGACATCCAAAATCTAAAATTTATTTTTGCCTCACAAATGTGCGCTCGTGTATCATTCAATTCGATTTTTTCCCTCTATTGATTTACCACTGTCTTTTTCCACTCAATGCTTCCACCCAAGTGCTTCAAAGGATAAATTCGAACTCAACCAGGAATTATTTTCGTAAAATTCAAATCGGGATTTTAAGTAAGATTTTTTTTTTTAAAATTTTGAAAACTCAAGAAAGAAAAAGAATTGAATTGAATAATTGGAATGAAATTAGGGATGACAAAAAAATCCGATACTTGCGGACCCCGCCCAACCTGCTTAATCGGGTATTCGGGGAGGGGGAAGGGTAACGGGTGTCCCACCCCATTTAATTTTTTTTTTAGAATTCAATACATTAAATGAAAAATTTTACAAAATTTCATTAGTTCTAATGAATTGGGGCAATAAAAATAAATTATCAAAAACTTAAAAATAATTAAACGGGGTAGTAATCGGGGCAAGGGCCCCGCCCTGCCTCACCTCACCTTAAATGGGTTAATGGGCAGGGACGGGGGAGGTTGACTCGACCCCGCCCCGTTACCATCCCTAAATGGAATTTGAATTCAAAAAAGTGGTTTTTGAATTTGACACAATAGATAACGTAATTGGCCGGTAATTTTGAAGATAAATAACAAATATACCTTTTTTTAATCTGACTGTTCACAGAATTTTTTGAATTTTCGGAATTTTTTTTTCGAAATGTTTTTTGACTCAGAATTCAACTATAACACTAGCAAAGAAAACGGAAGTTGGTTTGGATACAAAATGAGTACAAAAACAACTTTGAATTTTTGACGAAAAAATTACTGATCAAAAGACTTAAATAAAAGAATGCAAGAAAAATGAAATAAATACTCAAATGAAAAAAGAAAAGGATAAAACCTTGATTTTGGAACATAAACTTTGATATTAACTTATGTGAACCCACGTAGCGAAGAACTACGAAATTCACAATTAGATTGAAATCGAACCCCAAGAAAGTCGAAGTAATCAAAGTTATGGATTTTATTCGAAAATAACGAATCAAAATAACCAACAATACGCGAATGAAATGTTGACGATTTTGATTGAATACTTGAGAATCTCACCCGGTTGATTTGAACGCCACAAGAAGAATCTTGATAAGTTCGTGATTTGTCCAACGAAGAACAAGAATTCGAAAAGCAAATTGTCTCTCAATAAATCTCAATAATAATGTTGTTTTTCAATGAAAAGAATGAATCATATTTGTAAGAAACCCATAAAAACTAGCTAAAAATGGAATTAAGTCAAAAAATATAAAAAACATTCCATAAAAGTTTTAACTTAAATAGAAGATTACTCGAAATTTTGAAAAATTTGTTGTCGGAATGAACTATGCGGCCACATTGTGTAGCTATGCAGTCTCATAGATCATCTGGAACTCCTCTTTGGAGTTTCGGGAAAGGGGCATGCGGACAACTATGCGATCGCATAGTTGCCCCCAAACAACTTCCGTTCTTGCAACACGATGCTCGAATTGGTTTCGGCCATCGACCCCTTCACGAAAGTTCTTCCTTGGTTTGTTAACTTAGACATTTCGTCCACCGTAGTTTGAGCAAACAATCACATCGTCTCTTTCACCCACTTTGCTCTTGACCGTGTTATCGGACCTTCCTCGATAATCAACGGATCCTTTCTCAGACTTGACTTTGACGCGCTCGACTCCGTGCTCACTTCAAGAACATTATTCCTGGAGACGTATCTGCAATGGTTCCTGGTGGCACTCGAATGGGTAACATGCTTGTCCATGCATCAGGATTTCACTGTAAAACTAGTTTCCCGAACTAAATAGTTTGATGAACTCGTATTTCTTAGAAACCCCGGCTCTTCTAGAGGATTTGTTGAAGAGGATTTTGTTAAAGTTGCCGAGTTTTTTATGCTTCTGCGAAGTTGGCTATGAAAATTAAGGTTGAGACTCAAGGTTCTTTAATTAATTGCTTATATTACCATATCATATAGTTTGATTGCATGCTGTCCATTCCAAATTACTAAACACTCCAGAGACCATCATTCAAATAATAATTCTTTTCTAGTGTTTGTCAGTTCTAAACTTATTTTTTCTTCTCTTCATCATTTCATTCTCCTTTTCACTTCAAGGACGAAGTTGAAGGACTTCGTGACCACAATGCAGTCGAATCCTTCCATCCAATTCGAGATTTCAAAACTTCCTCACGAAGTGGAGGAGTATGCGAAGCAATTTTCAACAATTGGATTTGAGAAAGAAACCATGAAGTACAAAAATTGATTAGGTGCAAATAGGTGTGCCAGAAGAAAATACTTCAGAACTAAAGAAAAAAACTATTTAAAAGGAATTTCTGGAATTGAGTTGCTATTGCAGAGCTCTTATTATTATTATTATTATTATTATTAAAGATATGGTGATGTTACCTCCTTATATAGTGAGAGGTGAAGAAATCAATATTATATTGAAACCACAACTTATAAATGACTCATCAATTCCAAAGTGCATTAATTCCAACACTCCCCCTTAATGCACTTTTCTTGTTACTCAAATCAACTCTCTAAGAAAAAAAGAACTTGTCTTTGGGAAGTGCTTTCCTAAGAATATCTAATAATTGCTCTTTTGTTTTGCAATACTCCAGTTGAATTTCTCTATTCTCAATTGCTTCTATGATGAAGTGATATTTTATTGTGATGTGCTTGATACGATCATGACAAACCGAATTCTTTCCCATAGTAATTGCAGATTTGTTGTCACAAAACAAATAGTTGCTTCGTCTTGCTTTTCCCCAATGTCTTCAAGAACTCTTCTAAGCCAAATTTCTTGAGAAGTTGCCTTAGATGCTGAAACATACTCTACTTCTATTGAAGATTGTGCTACTATTTTTTGCTTCTTTGATGCGCAAGAACAAATACCAGATCCAAGAGAGAGAACATAGATAGAAGTGGACTTCATTTCATCCAAACATCCAGCCTAATCACTGTTAGAATAACCAATCAATTTTCTGTTGGAAAAATTGGTTTTATTAGTTGGTTTGACCAATTTTTGACCAATTATTTTAGGGGGTCCCGTTAGTTGGACAAAATATTTCTTGGGTCAAGTGTGTTATACTTCATGAGTAGATTAATGTAATGTATTTATTTTCTCAAAACCAATTTAAGGTGAATGAGAAATTAAGGCCAAAAGATGACAACTTGAAGTTGAAATAAATTGGAATAAAAATTGGTGGGAAATAAAAGGAATTTAAGGTGAATGAGAAATTAAGGTCAAACGATGACCACTTGAAGTTGAAATAAATTAGAATAATAATTGGTGGGAAATTGAAAAAGTGTCAAGCCCACATAGGAAAGTTAGAAGAATATAAACCATTTTATATTGCTCAAGTTTGATACTTAGGTTTGGGCCCCAAGGGGTACCAAAGTCTTTGAAGGGAGAGAACATACATGCTAGTAGGTTAGATCAAAACCCACACGCGCTCGACGCCACTGCTGTTCGTCCGGCCGGCACGAGCACGGGTCGTGAGCTTGGGCTTGGATTTGGATTTGGGCCAAGCTGATATATATTTTTTAGTGAAATAATATTTGATTTATATTATTTTATTATTTAAAAATAATATATTTTATTTATATTTTTTCCTCCATTTTTCTGTGCTTAATACGTCGATTCTTCTAGAAGGACGGTTGACGGTTGAGCCTGTCCAAACGATTTGTGTCTGTTGAATACATAACTTTTCAACTGTTTTGTCTTTTGGACATAACCTTTCAACTTCTATATATTGGCCCCTGTACCCCGGTTTTCATTCACTCCAAAATCAATTCTGATTTTATTTTTCTTCCGAAATTATTCCTTCGTTCCTGCATTATTCATATTTTGCATTCCAGTCTCGAAAATTATTTTCGTGCATTTTAGTCCTCCGAATTGTTTAGAGAGATCAAAAAGTTAGTAGGTTCGCTGGGGCTTGTAATTTGTAGTATTACTATTACAAGTCGAGGTCGTTGTATCTTGGAGATGCAAGTGCTGAAATATCGTTAGCACCAGTGCGGGGCATTATTGTCTTAAAGAGAGAGAGTCGAACTATTGCCTCAACCATTAACATTTTCTTAGCTTTCATTGTACACGACATTATTCTGCCCAAATCGATCCACGGTGATATAATTACTTGCCAACTTCCAACATTTTCCACTGTCTTGTACATGATGCCATAGTCGAGTTCCCCGCAAATACCTCATGACTCTTTTTGCAGCCCCCAAATGAGTTTTGAGTTGGCTCATGCATATCTGGAAAGAACACTTACCGCGAACATAATATTGGGTCTAATGGATGTGAAGTAAAGAAGACTACCAACTAATCTCGTGTGTGAGGATGCATCAACCTTTCTTCCACCAACATCTTTTGACAATTTTTCATTAACAACCAGAGGAGTATAAACTGCTTTACAACTTCTCGTGTTAA
This sequence comes from Fraxinus anomala, assembly GCA_903798345.1. NCBI lineage: Eukaryota > Viridiplantae > Streptophyta > Magnoliopsida > Lamiales > Oleaceae > Fraxinus > Fraxinus anomala. Next base: position 14,053 of record CAIGRN010105613.1, on the reverse strand, counting down.
ATTTTTGTAGAATGTTTTGTAGAATGCTTTTAGCATATTTTTTTAAGAGAAATAAAAATATCATCCTTTCCTTGAGAAACTTCAATCATATTCCTTTTAAATTTCAAATTCAAATTCTCATCACTGCCCATGAAAATTAAATCATCAACATAGATAGAGACAATAAGCACACTCCCAGCTTTGTATAAAACATACAGAGTAGGCTCACTTTTGCCTCTCTAAAAACCATTTGAAGTGAAGTATTTCTTCATAACAAGATCGAGGGGCTTGCTTCAATCCATAAAGAGCTTTCTTCAGTTTATAAACTTTCTTTTCTACACCCTCAACAATAAAGCCCTCAGGTTGTTCAACATAAAGTTCTTCTTTCAAAACACCATTTAAAAAGGCAGATTTAACATCAAGCTGATAAGTTTTCCGTTTCTTTTGAGCAGCAAATGCAAGTAAAGTTCTAATTGTTTCAAGTCTTGCAATAGGAGAAAAAGTTCTATAAAAATCAATACCCGATTTTTGAGTGAAGCCTCTTGCTACAAGTCTTTCCTTGAACTTCTGAATTTCACCATCTTGATTGAGCTTTGTTTAGTAAATCCATTTGACTCCAATAATTTCTCCATTTTTAGGACAATCAATAAGCTCCCAAGTTTGATTTTTCTCAATCATGTGCATCTCTTCCTCCATTGCTTTAACCCATTTTTCATGATCTGTTGCTTCCATGAAACTTGCCGGTTCAACTATTGAACAATTGCAGGTCTCATAAATTTTACTCAACCTCCTCGTTCTTCTAGATGGAAAATCGTCAGATGAATCACTTTGATTTCTTGAATCATCAGATGAATCACCTTGATTTCTTGAAGAACTTGAAGGTGAAAGAGGAAGATTTTGCTTTTCATTCTGTTGCTTGAACTGCTACATACGGAGTTTCCTGCACTCTCTTGTTTCCAATCCCAAACTGCATCTTCATTAAAAATAGCATCTCTATTAACAATTCATGTGTTAGTTGCAACATTATATAATTTATACCCTTTTGTGTTTGTACTATAACCAACAAAAATGCATTTTTTTCACTCCTCATCAAATTTTGATCTTTTCTCAAAAGGAACACGAGCATAACAAATACAACCAAAAATTTGAAATTCCTTATCGAAGGTTTGATATCACTCCATATTTCAAATGGAGTCATATTTTTTATTGCTTTTGTTGGATATATGTTGAGTATGTAAAACATTAGCGTTAACTGCTTCAGCCAAATTTTTTTTTTTGGTAAATTCTTCTCATTCATCATTGATCTGGCCATCTCCACGATTGTTCTATTTTTTCTTTCAAAAACGCCATTCTGCTGAGGACTATAGCCAACCGTCATCTGCTTCCAAATGCCTTCATTTTTGCAAAAAATTTCAAAATCATTTGAGGTGTATTCTACCCCTCGATCGCTGTGAATTACTTTGATCGTTCTACCGCTTTGATTTTCTTCCATTGCTTTGAACTTTTTAAACACCGTGAATGCTTTTGATTTTTCCTCAAGGAAATAAACCCATGCCATCAACAAATATGAGAAAGTACCTATTTTTATTGAATGAAAGAGTTTCCATTTGCTACAAATATCTGTGAATTAACTCCAGTGGATTTTTGCTCTCCACGATGCTTGCTTTTGAAAAGAGGTTCTCTACTGCTTTTGTGTGATTCATACTTCACAAGGACTTTTTGGTCTCAACTTCAGGAAGTCTCGTAACAAACTTTTCTTTCAACAGCTTCAACCCATTAAAATTCAAATGACAAATTTTGTTGTGCCACAACCAATTGTCATCAACAACTTGGCTTCTGAGAGAAAGAACTCCATATCGAAATTCAACTGGAAAACTTCTATTGCTCTTCATCTTAACATTAGTAATAACATCATTTTCTTGATCAAAAATTTTGCAAGAACCATCTTCAAAATGAACAAAGTAACCATTTTCGATGAGTTGTCCAACGCTGTGCAAATTATGCTCCAAGTCAGGAACCTAAAAAAACATCTCGAATGTGTCTAGGACCCTTCTTGATTGAATCTCCCCTTTTAAAATATTCTAATTTCTCGAATTCTGCTCATTCTGTAAATTTCCTCTCTTCTGAAGCCGTTGTGACATCATTGAAAGATTTGATTGAAAAACACTCTCGATGGGATGCTCATTTCGCCTTAATCTTCATTGCTCATTTGATTCGAACGAACCAATCAATTGTTCAACCGATAGCACAAGGGAGATTGCATTTTGAATTCTAGAGAGAGCTTTTGCATCTACCATTCTTTCTGTGTCAAGTCTCTGTTTGTCTGCAGCAGAAAGCCTAAAATAATGATATTGCAAAGGAGTTGATTTCTAATGTCCATTTTTGCTGTCCAATTTATTGTCCATCTAATTACAAATTGACGCATCATGGATAATTAAAGTTCTCGTCAATTTTAATTTTCTAACCTTAACATCAATTTTAATTTTCCATTATGTGTCAACTCATTTCAATGACATTCAGAAAGCAATAGCGTTCTCATTTTGATCTTCCAATATTCATAATTATCTCCATCAAATATTGGAAGCATCGATTGTGATAGAGAACTAATTCCTCCAGCTGAAGATGTCATTGTTTCGAACCGAATAAATCAAACACTGCTCCGATACCAATTTGAAGGGAAAAAAAAAACTATTTAAAAGGAATTTCTGGAATTGAGTTGCTGCTGCAGAGCTCCTTTTTTTTTTTTTAATTAAAGATGTGGTGATGTTATCTTCTTATATAGTGAGAGGTGAAGAAATCAATATTACATTGAAACTACAACTTATAAATGACTCATCAAATCCCTAAAATTAACTTTCCGATGTTTTGAAAAGTATAGTTTGAATATCAATTCCAAAGTGCGTTAATTTCAACATTAACGTAGTATTGTATCTTTTATCATTTTACTAGATGGACAGTACAATAGACATTGATTTTTAACGAATTTTCCCCCCCGGTTAATATTGTTCAATCCACATTACACCCCCCGGTTAATATTGTTCAATCCACATTACCAAACCGTACTAGCAGTTTTTTTAATTTTTTTTAATTTTTTGGTGCATGCAGGAAACAGGCACCATTTCAAGACCAAGTGATATTCAGAATCACGAGGGTGAATGGAAATGAAATGAAGCATATGTATAAAATCTAGCAGTATTTTATTTCCTTTTCCGACTGGTGTGTGTGTACTAACACTAACCAGTGATATTAAAGCAATAAACTCGCATTAACTTAAAAGCAATAAGTGATTGTCATGTTTCATCAAAACTTGTATTTCCTAGATGACGAAGACTTCTTGTTTTTTTTTTTTCCTTCCTTTTGGTCGTGTATTTGTTTTCCGGATCATATGACTATAATGGAATTCTCATGCTAACGTACGTTTTTTATTCTTGGTCAAATGCCTATAAAAGGTACTCTAGGTCGAGATTATGTAGAATTCATTGTATCACATTTTTAAAGGATGAACTGCATCCTAGACGGTTCCCACCTGCTCAGTTTCGCCCTGGACCTTGGTGAAGGAGGTAAATCGCAGATTATGCTTCCAAGAGTACAAGGTGGAAGGCTGCTTGTACACTTACACTTATCCAAAGGTCAAATTCATATTTCAGGATTCGAATCTTTGACGCGGCAGTTTCAAGCAAAGCTGGAGTTTTTCCACCTTTCCCTTTTACCACTTGGAGATGTGCCCTGTGGGCCATTGTATTACATTCTTGTTACCAAACAAAGTCTTGATAGGATATCGAGTAAATTTATATTTTATATCAATTGTATATCTAAAGAAACATTGTATTTTACAAATGAAATGGTATTTTGTTCATATATTGTACATTCATCATAGTGGGGTTGGATTCTTGATATAATAAAAAATGTCATTTTGGAAATATTATTAGTAATTTAAAAGTTATTTTACTGTCTGATCAAAGTTAAACTTTCACTTTCAAATTACTAATTATTGTCAACATATTTCATGATTTCTATCACTATTCTTCTTCAAAATTACTAATCATGAAGGCAACATGTCTTTGAACTTTTTCATAATCAAAGAAGAAATATTGTTTCCCCGACGCTGACATGATTAAGCCAAAGTTTTCAAAATTGTGGGGCCAAAAGGTAGGTTCATCCCGTTAAGTTTTAATTCATTTTTTATCAATCTTCTTATCAAAATCACGCATTTTCTTAATAAAATAATATTACACATAAATTCATAAATTCTCTTTATTTTTTAACCACATATTCTTCAAAAAATATTATTCCAAAATCAATTTTTTCCAAATAATATGGCTGAAACAAGGGCTAAGTCAATCTCACATCATTGTTAAATCACTTTTGCATCACAGCACTGCCCTATCAAGACAGAAACTACAGGTTTGAACTTGTAAGGCCAAACACACACACAGTAAATACATTCATAATTATTTGTCAGACAGTAGATTGTTTTAAAATTAAAACGGTATGAAGAAATAATTATACATGCATTCTTCTAATTAATTTAATTTAATAAACATGAAATGGTCTGGAGTAGTTGAGCAATTAATGTGCAAATCTTACATAAACCAATAGTGAAATTATTAATAATTAAATCAGCAGATGAAAATGATGGAGGGATCACAGCAACATTCATCAATGATCCAACAGCAACATAAAGCTGCAAGACTAACAACATGCATACAGATATCAAAATTAAAATTCAAGTAATTTTAATTTTTTTTAAATAATTATTCAAACAAAATCATACTGAGAGAGAGAGAGAGAGAGAGAGAGAGAGAGAGAGAGAGAGAGAGTACCATCCCTCAAGAAAACTAGGTTCTCTCCTGGGAGGAGCAGCATAATACTGTGGAGGTGCCACTACTGGAGGCCCTTGGTAATAACCTATTTTATATGTGTGTCAAGATTTCACTGATTTAACATGTGAGAAATCTCTTAAAAAGATTTAGGTAATATATATCGAACTTAAATTAAGAACTAACTAACAGATATAAAGATGAAATTTTAACCAAAATTAAATTAGTTTTGGTACCTTGAGCAGGATAGGGATAAGCATATTTTGGTGGTTCTGTACTCATTTCTGCTACTCACAAGAATTGGATCAAGAAATGATTTAGTCTTCATTTATATATGTGGAAAAAAGAGCCACAAAGGATGGCGAGGGGTGGGGATGGGGTAAGGGTAGGGTAGCGTAGGGTAGGTTTCATATGCATCACTCAATATTTTTTAACTAATTTGTTTTTGAACTTTACGTACCTCTCTTTTTTTCTACATTTTTTTTTTTTGTCATTTTTCTACTTTTTCGTTTTTCTTCTTTTGTACACTTTTCTTTTTCTCCTTTTCTTAGCAAAACATATTCTTGGTGCACTTTCACATGACAGTCCACGTTCGTTTTCAGATTGAGAGAGTTGGTAACCTCAGCCAATTCACATGTTGGTCCACGCAATTTATTTGAAAAGTGATCATAAGGATATTCTTTTTACATGTAAAATAGGAAATTGCTGACCCATACGAACCTCAGCCAATTCACATGTTGGTCCATCATAATAGGTGAATCGCACCGGACTCTATTTCGAAGACCTATGAGGTCTAGTCTGGTCAGTCCAATTTATCAAAAATTATAAGGTAAATATATAAAGACAACATAATATATGTTGATTGGAAATATTTTTTAAAGACGTTACAAATCCCATCACAAAAGATAACAAATAGCCAAATAACTATGTTGTAGTTAAGAATTTGTCCATCTAATTATGAGGTAAATGATAGTACGTAAGTTGTATTGGCTTGGCCTAGCCCGACCTACCACATTCGTAGATTTACGGGGTGATCTAGTCTACAAATTTGAAATACAATGGAGGTTATCTTTTGACAATATCTTTAGACCTACTGATTTTTAGTTCAGAATAGACCTAAAATTGCATCTAAATGCAGGTTTGATAGATCAACCTAATTTGATACCCCTAATTAGTTCTCCAAGGTGAACAAAAGTTGTATTACTGGTATATATGAAAAACATGTGTGAATGTCAAATGAAATAATTCTGGATAATAATTGGAAACCTTTTGTTGATGAAATTAATTTGTAAAAGCAAGTTGAGGTTCAGTTTTTAAAAGGATTTTAGGATGCTTCATTGTATGGCATTGGAGTGGTTGAAATAAAAGGCTATCTAATTCTAAAAGCTGCTTTAAAAAGAGTTAGGTATTATACATGAAATTCGATTTTGAAGTGTTTGTTACTTTTTGTTTCAAAAGTGACAAATCTTGAAGTGTTTGTTACTTTTCATTATTCTTCTTGTAATATTATAGAAATCATGCTATGTTAGATTATTGTTTGTATTTGATGAAGATGTAATCTATATTTTCTTATTTTTAATTCAAAGACTCATAGTTGTATATTTCTTGATTTTTTTGATTGATCTTGTATGCTTTGTTGAATTATTTAATTGATTGACCATCAATTAAGTAATTATTTACTTATTATAGTGTCGAGAGGATCATAATAGGTTAGAATTTTGCAATTTCAATACACGAGAATAGGTGTTAATATTTATAGCATGTGCAATCTTATTGATAATCATGTGCATGAATGCATTATTTTGCGTATGAATTCGAAATAAGAATATGATTGGATCATGCGTAGAATATGTTTAACTTACCTTGGGATAAATAGTTAGATATAATTGAATTATCGATTATTAAGAACACAAAATATCAGGAATTACATAGGTTGAGAATTGGAACTATGATAAAGATAGATTCTTCAGTCCCACATTCATCCATAAAAAACAAGCTCATAGAATAAATTAGAGTAATAATAATAAATCATTACTTTTGGTACAACATTCAAATTTAATTACACACTAATACAATTTAATTTAAAGCTTATTCCCTACGGGATAGTACTCTTAACTCACTAAATTATTATTTGTAAATGATCACATATGTTTACGGGTTTTACACGAACAAATTTTCAAAATTCCATGATACAAATGACTAAAGTTAAGCTAATAACTATAAACAAGAGTTTATTGGGAGGTAATCCAATTTTATTCCTTCTTATTCATTATGCTTTCTAGATAATAGATTAGGTAGTTTTTATTATTTTTGTGTGCTACATAATAGTTGTGCTAGATAATAGTTAAGTATATGCATCCCCATATTGCCATATAGTTTGTAATGTGTTAGAACTTAGTATGAATTATTCCATATTATGATTTCTCTTTATTTTATTGGAAGATAACACCTAAACACACAAATCTACAATGGACAAGGGAAAGGACGCACCCAAGTGGACTATTTAGCTTCAAAAAAAATTGTTCTAAATCAGCCTTCGAAATCAGACATATATCAGGAGAGTTTCTAATTCTCTTCTTTAATATTTTATTTGACTTACTTGATGATAATTTAAAATATTGAGGAAGGCCTCATTTAAGTATGGGTTGATAAAAATATTGAGTTTTTATTACTTTTGTGTGAAATTTATTATTTTATTATATACGAAAAAATTTTAAAAATGAAAAATTTTAAAAATTCCCAAATGATTTTCTTTCTAGTTTGCTTACTTGTGTCAGTTGTGTCATGTGTGTGTTAAGCAACCTTTCTGATAATGATGTATATATTTAGAGCTATGTGTTATTTTATGAATTGTGAATAAGTTACGTTTTTAGATTATTTGGTACTTATACATGTAAAATTTGATATTATTTGAGCATGTGAATTTAGTTTAGCATTATGAAGGAGCGAGTTGATTCATGCTTTGAATATGTTGAAATAGTTGAACTTATGTACTAAATTCAAAAACTATTATATTATGCACCCTTAAACAAAATTTAGTATAGTTTGGGAGTTATTGAATTGTTGCAGTAAGATATTGAGATGAATGGGGATTTCATGTGTGAAAAATCTTGTGTAGATTATCTAAGGCCAATAGATGAAATTATGTGAAAATCTTAAGGTAAAAGTCGATTTTTAAGAATGTGCATTTAATGAGTAGTATTGCACTAATTATTGCATTAAAAAGTGATAAAATCTATGATCATTCATGAGTGAAAGCTACCCTATAAAAGATCTCAATGAGAATACTTATTAAAAATCTAAAAAAAAAACTCAAAACTGGATCAAGTTAATGCATAAAATAGAATATGCACAACAAACTTGAAAAATATGTGCATGAAACAGAAGATGCACTATATATATTGATTAATCTCAATCACTTATTTGAAAGAATTAAACCTTTAATAATATATTATTAGCTTAGTTGACTTTTAGAAGTTGAAACAATCAAAATATAAGATAATCCTTATTTTTTGAAATATTGACTTGCAATTATTGTGTATTTGAACCATATTATTTTGGAATAGTAAATTGATGGAGAATGTATAGTTGAAAAAAAAGGAAAAGTTATTGATGTGATGGAAAATATTATTTTATTGAAGATTGTGTGGTTGAAAACAAGTAGAAGAATGACAATGAAATTTTTTAATGTGATTCAAATATAGGCTTAGTGAAATCTATCCAAACTAGAGATGTTGAGGTAATATATAAATTCAGCCTTGTATCATACATCAGGAAAAGAGTTAAAAGAATAAATTTCGGGGGTATATCACAGTAGTGAAGAAATGATATATTTGATGACTAAGGGTTTCAAATTGAAGCAACTTGTGAATTTATGATGTTTTACTCACATACACACATCATTTTTATATTGAATAAGTAGAAATCGATTTCTATATTTTAATTTTGAAGTTGTTCATTGAATTAATACAATGATTTCAATCATGAGACAAACGGCAATTAACCAAAGTTATTGCATGCTTACTTATTGAGAAAGGTTATAACTTTGTTTGAGAATAATCAAATCTTTAAGTTTGAGGATATTTGATAAATATAATTTATACACTTTATCTAGACTGTTAAATAGAAATACTTGGAAATACTTTTAATTAATTATAAATCTTGTGTATCTATTATTTGTTAGGTGAAACTTAATAGATTGAAATGAAATTGGAAGAAATGAACGAAAATCAACGAACGAATTATTTCTACTGCCTTTGTGCATGGCCCTGTGTGTGCAAGGGCATTATTTTCATCAACAGATGTCAAAATTCGCCTTCAATGCGCATGGGCCAAATTTTGACGGGGCCAACTTTCCTTTCGTGATACTAACTCTCCGGGAACTTAATTTGAACGTATTTTTTTTACCTAATTTCAACACCCGTAAGTATAGAACCAGGGTTAAACATTCAAAGATCTTTCTTGAATCTTCTTCTTCAAAATCCAAGAAACTGTCTGAAATTTGATTATTTGTGCATCAAAACCTTCTCCTCTTGAATGATAGATGAACATCTGTATTTATAACTCCCAAGAATTAAGTTAAACTTGTGGACTAAACCCTTTCCATCTAGAAGTTAAGTTACACTTGGAAACAAAATCAAATATGCTCTAGACTACCATGCGATCGTATGACACAAACTTTTTAACATATTGGTGGTCAATTTCCCATGCTTGTGACCACATGATGCGACCCTTGCGAACGCGCAAGGCATTTTTGTTACTATTGAACTTGGTTCCTCAATTTCTTCTTAAATACAGTTCGAGTCCTCTTATTTGCACCATGGTCCTTCATCTTTCAATCTTTACACTTCAATTGTCATCCACAAGTGTCAGAAATCGATTCGTCTCCATTAAGTCCCTAAACTTTTAAAATATTGAATGAGCTCTCAGAACTTGTGAATCTCATCCTAGTGCTCTCTTAGAACATCTTAATGACCAGGTGCAATCCTATTAGCTCTCTATTGATCAGAATCTACTTCAGTTAAGTTCAAAATTGCCTTTTTTCCGAGCGTACTGGAATTATTGGCGTTTGAATTCTTGATTGCATTACTGGGAGTGGATCGAGTGAGAAATTGGAGTGGGTGTAAAATGAAAAAGAAGAAGAATCTTGAACGGACAAACGTTATTGGGAAAATTAAAGATGTCCTGATCAAGATTTAAGTATTAAGAGTTCGTTGGTCAATTTACACTTGAAATGAAAGGATAATTCTTCGGCCCCAACATTTCTTGATTTGTGTCAGGATAATCCCAAGGATATTTTGTTGTCACTTTTGAAGTATGACTGAAGTTTAAAATAAGAAATTTTGTTGTCACTTTTCGGTGTTATAATGCAATAATGCTATTACTTATAAATCAGTTTTAAAGGCCTGTTTGGCATGATTGTTGAGAGGCCAAAAAGAATTTTTGAGATTCAAAAGTTGTTTTGGCTAATTTTATGAATATGATTTTCCTAGTTATCAAAGCTTTTAGAGAAAGTTGCTCCAACATGCCTTCTTCTATAAACACTTGTGGAATAGAAAACTCTTTCAAAAATTAATTTTCAAATAAAAATTAAAGTAACTTTCAGCAAAAGCAAAATTCATGCCAAATGGATCCACTATTTGTAAGTAATTCTTGCAAAATAGATATTTGTGGGGGACGTAATTGTCAAATTTAGCATAAACGTCAAAATATTATGGAAAAATTACAAACACTGCAACAAAAATAATTTCATCCTATTTTTGTAATTACTTTGTTTTTTAAAATAATTTCATCCTATTTTTGTAATATACAATACTTACTAATCCACCTGATTTTCACTTGGTCCTCCAAATGTTCCAGTTGCGGGACTAGCCCAAAATTATAATTGCATCTGTCTAGATTTTCCAAATGGGCTAGTATTGAATCCATTTATTAGAGGAGGCCCATATAGAAGGTCCAGGATATTATATGGGCTTGAATACTTATAAACGCTGGGCTGTTGTGCAACAAATTAACAATTTGATCAAAATACTTGAGATGTCGACTAATCATAAGTTAATTAGAAATTCACATTTATATTCACATCCATATATACTAATTAACATAAAGTTTTATTTAATTGAAAAATTAAATAAATAATTTAACATTCATTGTTACGTATATATTTTCTGGTATTAATTCTGAATTAATTAAAATTTACGCATATTCAAATATTACTTTTACAACACTTATAAATATTACGTAGGGATGACAAAAAAACTTTATATAACATTAATTCTCCAATGATTGTTTAGAATAAATGATGGACAAGAAGATGAACAAACATTCATCAGGTCATTTTATGATAACATTAATTCTCTAATGATTGTTTTCCAAATCTTTGGTTAGCGTAGGGATGACAAAAAAACTCGTTGGTTCAAACGGCTTGGGTTTGCCTCCGAAAAAAGCCTAAGTCGGGCCCGGCTAAGGCTCGGTTCCACCGAGCCTCGGCTTGGGCAGAGCCCCATTTTGGAGCGTTGGCTCGAGCTGGCTCGTCATCGGTCAGTGAGTAAGTAATATATAAAAAAAATTAAATTTAAGTTTAAATATAATTTTTTATATATATTAATATTTAGTTATTATTTATAATACATATAAATTGCACAAATTTTAAATTCTTTAAAAAAATATTAGATTTGTCATGAATTAAAAAAAAAAACTCGAGTCGGCTCGACTTGGCTCGTTNGTGAGTAAGTAATATATAAAAAAAATTAAATTTAAGTTTAAATATAATTTTTTATATATATTAATATTTAGTTATTATTTATAATACATATAAATTGCACAAATTTTAAATATATTATAAAAAATTATAGATTTATAACGAATTTAAAATAAAAACACGAGCCGGCTCAGCTCGGGCCGAGCCTCATATTTTTGCCTGAGCTTTTGCTCGGCTCGACTCGGGTCAGGCCCAAAAAAGCTTATACCTATTTTGCTCTAATCGAACCCGAGTTTTGTGTTTTGGCTCGTGGCTCGACTCGTTGACATGGCTAAGTTAGCGGGAGAAATTTTTTTTGTCAAACTTTTTTTTGTTTTACTTATTTAAAAATATGAGAGGAAAAAAGTCTTTCTAGACCCTCCTAACAATTATTTTGGCTGTCATTAAAGATAAGATATACTAATTAATAGAAAATTAAGAATAAAAATAATGTAAAAATGTTGGATACATAAGTTCAATAATAAGTAAAGTTCAAGGACTTTCTTTGAAATTATAATGTGATGAAGTTAAAAAAATGTGGTGTGAATATTAATTATTCTTGATTTAAAATTAAGCGAGATCAAATTACAATTACACCCCTAAGATTAATTACCATTACAGAATGACTCCATTTCTTTTTAAAAATTATATAAATATGATTTTTTTTTTTTTTGAAATACTGTTAACTTGTCAACATAAATATATGTTTTCGAATAATCTAATAAAGCTATTTAAAAATTCACTCGATTTATTAGCAATTTCTCTCATTTTTATTTATTTACACTACTATATTTAAGTTTGAAAATTAAAGTAATATTATCATCACACTTAAAATGTAATAAAATTGGTATCAAAGGTTACTTTAGAATTCTTTTTAGTTCTTTTTTCTAGTAAATATTTTAGACATTTTTTTTTAGTTTTAAATGCGAAATTATTATTCACAAAAACCTTTTAAAATGAAATCACTATCTACAAAAATGGATATTTTTTAAAAAATAAAATAACGTTTTCTATCTAAGCTCTTGTTTGGCCCCCCATTTTTTAGAACTCATTTTTCTTTGATTCTATTTTCAACCACACATATTATTGGATCCTTAACTTTTATCAATTTTCAACTATATATTTCAATTAAAATTTCCAAAAAATGATTGAAGTTTTAAATTTTTATTTCGAGAAACTTTATTTTTTTTATATTTTAAATATCATTGATCTTTTCATATTTAGATTAGATAATTCAATTGTGAGTTAGGTACAAAGTAACGAGGTTAGATCAAGATTTAGAATTGTGAACAAGGTTGAAGTTAGAATAATATCTTTTCTCATTTTTAGTGCAGTGATAAAATTTTTTATAATTTTATTCTTCTTTATAATAATATCTCGTAAAAATAAATAGATATAACTATCACATTAAGAGAGGCTCAAACAATTTGGCAGCCTTAAAAAAAATAAAATTTCAAGGGTCTTTTTAAAGAATAATAATAAAATCATTTAATGAAAAAAAAAAATGATCACCGAAAAAATCGCAGACCACATCTAATGAAAATCAACACTTTCCGCGATTTGTATGAAATTAACAACAACAATAAACATGCCTGTCAATTTACCGATAATAATGTTGTCTGGTGTTGATGTCCGTCATATCTACAGTGCCTTGGTGCTGATAATTGAATTTTTTTTTTTTTTTAAAAAAATAATAATAATAAAGTTATTGAATCGCATAATGGGGATCTAACTAAACTTTAAAAATGTTGTGCAATGCTTCGTCAAAATACTCCGTTAATCGATTATTGACAAAAATTATTTTTCGTCGAATTCTTAGGTTGTCGTACTATGCTTCTCAACTCAGGTGCCCAATTATTATTGTTATTATATCAAAGCAATAAAATGGTATTCAAATATGGTTCAAATTATTGATATTAATATTATAAAATAAATCATATTATTCATGCAACAAACGATATCGTTATACGGGGAAATAAATCTATCTTCTAGGACACAATTTTCCATTACGAACAATGTTGAACCTTATTGTGATAGAACTGAAGATAAATTTTATTTATTTATTATAATGTCTTGTCTTCTCTATTGGTAGCACTACTTACCAAGCATGTCCTATATGAATTTAGCATCGGGTGGTTATATTGGCACCATTTTTTTTTTTCAAATAAGTGCAACACATTTTAATTGCATAAACAACTCTAATTTTACTTATTGTTATACTTGTGTTCCGACTATATTTTTTTTATCACATGAAACGTTTAATTAGTACATCTTGTTCTTAATGCAATTTTTGTCTAAAAATCATGTTAAAACGGCGTAAAATATTTATTTATCCCTCACATTTTTTAAATAAGTAAAAAGTGCTACTAAGTATTTGTCCTTTATTTTAAATCATGCTAGTAGAATTTTTAAACAGAAATCACCATCAGGGACAATATGTACTAATTAATGTAAGCTTCAGTAGACGAATGAGATTAAAAAAGTTGATAACGTAAATGTAACAATAAGTAAGGAT
>CAIGRN010105608.1:0-13767 GCA_903798345.1 Fraxinus anomala | reverse complement strand
GAGTTCTTAGATACCTAAGACACACGATCAATTATGGATTACACTACTCAAGATATCATGAGGTGTTAGAAGGATATACCGATGCAAATTAGATATCTGACACGGAGGATTCAAAATCTACCAATGGTTATGTGTTTACCATTGGAGGCAGAGCTGTGTCTTGGAAATCATCTAAGTAAACGTCTATAGCTCAATCCACAATGGAGTTCGAGTTTATTGCTTTAGATAAAGCCGGAGAAGAAGTAGCATGGCTTTGTAATTTCCTTGAAGAAATTCCACGTTGCGGAAAACCAGTACCAGCAGTTAACATACATTGCAATAATCAATCGACAATTCAAGGTCACAGAATAACATGTATAATGGTAAATCTCGACACATATGTCGGAAACATAATACCATTAAACAGTTGATATCGAATGGTATAATCTCTATTCAATATGTTAGGTCAAAAGAGAATTTGGCGGATCCTTTTGACGAAAGGACTTACAAGAGATCAAGTATACCATCTTTCGAGGGGAATTGGTCTAAAGCCTATCGAATAAGAATCACTATGACGGAAAACTTAATCTTGTAGATTGGAGATCCCAAGATTTTGGTTTCAATGGGATTACTAAGCCATAAACGATTCGGGGTAAAGCACTTATTCTCATTCCTAAAGTATAAAAGTGCTATAATAAGCATGTATAAAGATAAGTGATAAACTGTTAATGATTCGTGTACGTAAAAGAAGAAAGGTATGAGATCACATATGTAAGTGTGAAGTAGGACCGCTTCTATAAGAATTTGAGGCTTAATTCTCTGAAAGCACTTTTGAAACCAATAGCTGTTCAGGGCCAAAATGGACACAACTATGAGAACCGAAATGGTTAGATGAGTTATGGTGTTGGTACAGTTGCCTGAATTTTCACGAACGGCTGAATGGTTCAAGACATCGCGTTCACCAACTAGCCTAGTAAATTCAATTGTATTCAACTAAGGAAGGTTCAAAACCACAAGCCACCTATCCTGATGCTATGACTTGTCGCACGAACTCCGTTGTTAGAGTCTGCATTCATTTGCATTTGTTGTGCATATCGCGAAATTTTCATTCATGTGGGGGATTGTTGGAAATTGGTTTGAAAGATTAAAATTTTGTTAAGTGATAAAATCGAAACTTGGAAAAAATGATTTTCGCAACAATTTTGATTAAATATTCGGATTTGATCCTATGGTCAAATTACAAAAGTAAATAGACGAACTTGTTCTATTCGTCGAGTAGATCGTCGTGGTATATTTGAAATCTCAAAATCAATTCCGGATGAATGAGAAATTATGGTTCAAAGTTGGGAAGAAAATAGAGAAAACTGTCTAGAAAATTGATCAAGGTTGTTGCTAGCTTATGGCTTAGCTGTCACTTGAGCGATATGCCAGCAATATGCTAGCGAAAAAGTCACTATTTTTATCATTCGAGCGAGGCGATGCGACAAGCTAGTGACATTGCATTCACAACCCCTTATCCTTTATAAATATGACTCTAGGGACGTCTCAATCTTCACACCAATGATATGCAATCATATAGTATTCATTTCTCAACCAAATTCTTGTATTTTTGTTGCATAAATTCTGGTTTTCTTCACTTGCACACCAGAGTTCGTAAACCAAGTTCTGGTTCGCCGTTTCTTATGTGTTGTAGTGCTACTCACAAAAGAAAATAGTCGTTGTATTTTGGGAGTTGATTGCCATAAACCGTNTTTGTTGCATAAATTCTGGTTTTCTTCACTTTGCATACCGGTGTTCGTAAACCAAGTCCTGATTCTCCGTTTCTTGTGTATTGTAGTGCTACTCATACAAGAAGATAGTCATTGTATTTTGGGAATTGATTGCCATAAATCGTAGGCACCGTTGTGGGGCAAATTCGATTTAAGGACAAATTGTTCAACACTTACTTCGACTTTGATATTATTTATGCAATACTGCACATTTTTTAAGATTTATTTGGAGTCCATTTCCTACCGTTACTCTGCCGAAATTTTTACAAAATTTGGAAGTAATTTTGAAGACCTTCCGAGCGTTGTTTGTCACACCATATTTGAACTTTTTCCAACACATAGTAGGGGAGGTAGGTGGAGGCCCAGGCCTACTAAAATTTGATAAAATAAATAAAATAAAATAATATAATATAATATGAAATTTTATTCTATTATTATTATATTTTGTGTTTGAAATTTTTTTCTATAGTTAAATTAGGTCCGGATTGATTTAGTACTTTGTTTTTGCTAGATTGCACACGTGTTGCCTCTCCTTCTCCACTTAAGGTGAATTAATTGGCCTTAAACCTGCAAAAGATTGCAAGGAACTTCTCCGTGGTGGCCACATCTGGGCGAGAGTAAGCAGAAGAGGAAGCTTTTGAATAGTTTATGTAATCTCTATGCCTAGGTAACTGCTCTCTATTTATAGCAGCTATTATGGATGACATATCTTCATATTAGTATAGTGAATGAACACACGTGCCCTCATCCTTTCCTAAAAATCAGGTTTTTATGAAGGATTATGGGTGTACTTAATACAGTACATGGACCAATAAGGGATAATGGTTATAACGATCACAAATATCCAAGTGGAAATTTAACAAGGTAATTCAAATAAGAACAATCATATAAATTCATTTTTTAAATTGCATTTTAGTCCGTGGTCATAAACGAAATGACCAACCTTCAATCCAGTCGAATGTTAAAAGTCGACCATGAAGGGTAGTCCTTTATGTTAACGATCGTACTCTTCGTGAATCTAACATCATAAGAGTACCTAAGAAAATTTATCAAATTACACTAGATTATTTTCAATAAAGTAATGATATATTTATAAAATGAAAATGATATCCATGTGAGGTAACATTAGATGATAAGATCAATAAAATGGGTCTTATATCCACACATTTTATTGACGTTATTGTTTCATCTCATATCGCATGCCACATCATATAGGGATCATCCTGAATTTGTACATATATTATTATACTTCATTTGATGTTGTTGAATTCTAAAAGAACTAATTTTTGTTGTGCTAAAGAAAAAATCAATTGCGAGAAGAATCAACTTTTGATTACTAAAGAAAGTATCAGCTGCGAGAAGAATTGCCTAAATGTTTGGTGAACTTTTGTTTCAAAATTGTTGTACATTTCAAAATTAGAATTTTAGTGTTCGATAAATAAAAGTGATTTATATCTGTATTTAGGCCATGTTTGACACTCATTCTTATTCTTCATTTCAACCACACATTCTCCAAATAAAATAATATTACGCACAAATCTAAAAATTTTCATTACTTTTCAACCACACATTCTTCCATCAATCACTATTCCAGAATTCATTTTTTGCCCAAAATGAGTGTCAAACACAAACTTATATACAATTACTAAAATGGATATTGATTATAATGACGTCATTTTGTATTATTATTAATATTGATAGTATAATAAAAGGGGAGATTTTAACTTTTACAATAATACAAAATGTCGTTAAATAATTTTATTAACCTAATGTATTAATATTGTTGTTTTAGAACTAAGAAAATGGTATTATTAAATACAAAATTATATATATATATATAAGATTAATCCTTATATTAAATAAGTATTCAAATAACTTTAATAATGAAAGGATGCATTATTTTGGAATATAATTGGTATTTTAATTATAGATAATGGAAAATTTAAAAGCTGAACATCAAACACTACCATTTTGTTGGTTCTAAATATTGCTGTCAAATGACTATTATTAATAATTTTTTTCATAAATTTGTCGAAAACCTAAATTAATTTTTTATTGTTATAATCAGAAGTCGATCTCTAAAATCNTTTTTTTTTTTTTTTTTTTCAATATTTCAAGTAATGAATCTTTTTTGAAGTTTTACAATTAATTATGTCTATAGAAATATGTCTTTTCAGTGAGACTGTCTATACTGTTTATTCCACTTTTCATTTGAGATTTTTGTTTTGAAATCAAATATCATTACGCCTCGACATACTATAAATTAACCAAATATAATGTTAATAGATTGTCCTTCCAAACTTTCAATATGAGTTACATTATTTATAGCTGCTATGTGAGATTTGATTAATCTCTTTGATTAGTAATTACATTTAAATGAATTATCTTTTGAACTTATATTTTTTAATTGTCTCGTGCGAGAATCAAGATAACATATTATGTTTTTTTCTTTTCAACTACTCGATTCCTCTCCTTTATGTTGAGAAAATCGTCTAATCAAATTGATAGACGATAAACTACATTGTAAAATATCATCCTCAGATAAACATATATTGCTAGCATTTATTGATGACCACATTTTTGTGCACTTGGTGGAGCAATTCACACGTATATTGCACAATAAAAATACGAGATATGTATTATTACTTATTATGTTTCTTATCAAGAACTATAACAAGGAGAACTTGATGTTGCATGAAGCACATAAGTATTGCTCCATATAAAATAACATTTCCTAAACTAAAATAGAAAGTATTTTGTTATCAATAGTAATTGTTCAGCTATTGATTGAAGTCAATCAACAATCATTTAAATAATACTTTTCAACCAACATCTACCAATATAATTAGTAACTGTATTTTTAATAGCTATTCCCATAGTTATTGATTCGGGATAACCTGTTTGTTCATGTTAAATAATAGAATATTAAGGAAATTGATCTTATGGTTCAATATAATACTTATTTCAATTGTACTTGTAGAATGCAATTTACGAGCATATTTAAAACATAGTAGGTTTCTTTTTGTATAGTGGGAAACAAATGACCATTGTATTTTTGTCACCCAGGCAATAAAAATATTGGCTCGGTAGCGCCCGCAATCAGAAAAACAAAACCTAATATTGTATTATCATTCAAAGAGTTGTGATAAATTAAAAAGATAATCAACGTACTACAATTATCAGAAGTAGGTGAGAGAAATAATATTCCCTGTAATTATTTTGTATCGATGTAATATGTATGGTTGTAGCGGATCTAAAAATGTTGATGAACTAAGTGATCGTTGACGGTTGACCATCGATCGTCGACGACCGCAATAATGATCGTTTATTAATAATTAATTAAATAATATTAAAAAAAATTCAATCAATATATAAATGCATTAAAACGTTAAAAAACATATATATATGAAAATGTAATTCAATACAATCTAAAATAATAAGACAAAAAAGACCATAACAAATGCACGATACAAC
This sequence comes from Fraxinus anomala, assembly GCA_903798345.1. Classification (NCBI taxonomy): domain Eukaryota; kingdom Viridiplantae; phylum Streptophyta; class Magnoliopsida; order Lamiales; family Oleaceae; genus Fraxinus; species Fraxinus anomala. The sequence continues at coordinate 8,545 of CAIGRN010105608.1, read as the reverse complement.
CTCACTTAGAAACTGTAAATTCAAATAATTGCATTCTCTAGAGCCTCGTGTTTTGAGAACGTTGCAAATTGATCCATTCTCTATTTTGATTATAGGATTTCTCAATCCAAAATTTCATGTCGATTTAAACAAATTATGACTAAATTACTGAAATTTCATCTAAATGATTTTCGTTAAAAAAAAATCATTAATTGACTAAAAGCATGTCGGCCGTCAAATTTTGGATGTCCTGTGTAACATTTTAAAATGATGTCCCTTTCATGAAATTAAAAAAATATATTTCAATAATATTATATTATCTCAAAAATTATGATATTTAAATACTGTTTTTTTAATGTCGTCAATAAGAAAAGTACAAATAAAGTTTAAAAAAAAATCCTTAAACTTCATCAAAGTTCATGTCATCAACAAATAACCATCCAAGCCCCTAAACTTTTTGTGCAAATCCATCTGAGAAAATCTTGAAATCAAAAATATCAAATACCACGTGTAAATTTTGAAATACAACAAATGATTTAAAAATATTTATTCTCACATTTCTAGAAGCAAAATAAATAATTGAACTTTCATTTCTTTCAAATCTTGTTCAATAGATATCAAAGTTAGACAATTCAATCGTTCTTATAACGTGATTGATTGTAAATAAGATTTTAATAACTTTAACTTTTGAAAATTTTCTTTCAACAGATGCAATAATAACATTAATTGTCAGTAATACTCTATAAACAATAAATGTATTCGAAAAACGATTCAATTTTTTCAAATAAGTCAATATATCAAAAGCTGTCTTTGTTTATTTCAAATAAGTTAATATATCAAAAACTGTCTTTGTTTCTTTTGGTAAGAGATTTCTTAAAATTTTTAACTCTTGAAACAAATTAGAACAATATCAAGATGATCACAACATGCTTTCAAATCAGCATCATTCAATGCGTTTAACTTATCAAAAGAAAAAAAAAATCCAAAATTTTTCATATGAATTGAATTGATCAAACCATTGTTCAAGTGATCAAATTGCTTGATCTACTTTGTAAAGCAAATAATGGGTTATGAAAGAATTTTCAAATGATTGTACGTCATCTACAGTTGTATTTTTTATCAAAATGTTTCTTCCTACGAATTATACATTTTTCCTCTTTTCCCCTTTTCTTGACATTATTTAAAGCATGATACTATTTAAGAAAATTATAACTAGTCAATTACAATATTTTTAGCTTTACTATTTTATGCAATTGCATATCATGCCAAGTTAAATGCATATAATTAAAAAAGAAATAATCCATAAATGAAAATAGTTAAGCACGGCACACTGAAATTAGCTATGAAGAAATTTAAACGATTTGAAACATTTCTCTTGTTTTAATAAAAATGTCTTGATATGATACGTAATTAGGAATAAGAAATACAAAAATGTTAAATAAAAATCATCATTTGACTATCTTTTAACGCTTTTTTCATAAAAAAAGTGTGCCCTTTAATTTGACATAATAATTAAAATTAATAAATATTTTAAATATATAATTATACATATATACACACAAATAACAAAAAAAATTTAGTGCTCCTACAATGATGAGGTCCTGTGCGGTCGCTCAACTCGAGCACTCTCAGAGTTGCTTCTGACTAAAAGTCAAGTATTTGATCATTCTTGAAAGAGTAAGCCCCTGTTTGGCCCCCATTTTGGAGGGTAGAATTTTTTTGAAATAGTGATAAAAAGTTTAAGATTTGTGTGTAATATTATTTTAATTGATGAATGTGTGGTTGAAATGAAAAGAGAGAAAATTAATGTAATGTAATGTAATAAAAAAAAATGGAAGCCAAACGGGGGCTAAAATGACAAATTATTCAATTAATATCCCGTGGAACCAAATTGTTATTAAATTCCAAGGGCATATTAAGGTGACACATAATTATGTACTCACTCCACTAGGTACATGATAGCACTATCGTAATCTGAAAGGACTCCAAATTACAACAAAGAAAAAAAGAAAAAGAAAAACACTAATTGCATTTGAGCTCTCTCAAATTAGTTCGATTTTCTCCTCTCCCGTTTTTGTTTCTTTCTCTTCGATTCTCCACAGCATCGTTTAGTTCCAGTAAAAAACAGGTTTGAATCTTTAGATTTCATTTTATCTTGTGTTTCTAGCTTCCTTCACGCAAGTTTAGGGTTTCTTTGGGATTTTGTAATTAGTTTTTCTTGCGAGAATCTTCCACTATTTTTATTCAGTATTCATATACATAATCAAGAAAGACCAGTCTTGTTAACACCGACGTAGCTAGCACGGGAGTCGTCGGGCTTGCTGGATGTTGACTCTGCCGGTGATGAATGGTTAATGAAGAAATTAACAACATTCATATAGTATAACAAAATATTTATTTTTTCTTGATCAAGAAATTACATGAAAAAAAGGAGATTGTCTCGTCCAGTTGGAACTTAAAATGTTATAATAGTGAAATGTTGGACATTAGACGCTCTATTTTAGAGGTTAGAGACCTAGATGTCGTATTTCGCAACGGCCAAAAACCAAGTTCTAGTATTTCCAAAAGAAAAACTTGAAACTGTTTAATAAATGAATGTGAAGACAAAACAAGTTCATCATTTCAATAGGTGTCAAAAAGTAAAATGGAAAAACATTGCGTAAATTGAAAGTCCTCCGTTAAAAAAAATTAAGTGGGTTGACTATAAAATTCGAATTGCCTAGAAATAATTAAATTTTAGGTTGAGAATCTTATCCAACTTAAAATATTGTTGAAGCATCACTTCATGGTGTTAGAAAGCTCTCTATTCATCATTTGAGGGGATAATTGGTAGAAATTTGTCATTTATCAATTGTGTCACACAAGGGATTTCGTTAATGCCAACCAACGAGTGATGGATGAAACATTTTTTTCGAAAAAATATTGTTTTGTATATTGAATTTTTTGAGAATATCTGATTAAAATATAAATATAGGATTTTTTTTTTTAAATTTACTTGTTTAATATTTTATTGTCTAATGCGAACAATGCCAATATTCTATCCTCACAAATATACACGTGGGAAAAAGGCATTCCCCAAATTCACGAGTTGTCCCCAGTAAGCCTCTTCAACAGTATTGAACCTTACCTTACAAGAAGGCGCGCATAGGCTGAATAAATTAGACCCACAGGGAGATGACGACGCTTCGAAGATTTTGCTGCGACGATCTCCTCCGATTCGCATCAGTGAATCTCGATCACCTCACTGAAACTGTAATTTCATTCTTTCCCCAATTATTAATGGTTTCTCAATTATATATATATTATGTATAGAGTTATTTATAACTTTCCGTGAAAAAGATGTCAATTAATCAATGCATAATATTAATAATTGCAGTTTAATATGTCATTCTATATGACATACATGGCGCGGTGGCCCGATTATTTCCATGTGGCTGAAGCTCCCGGCAACCGAATCATGGGTTACAGTAAGTTTCCCTCTTTACGTAATTTTGCTTTCTGTTTCACATGTTTGATTTTATTTACTGCAAAAAAAGCACCAATGAGTATTCTATATTTTTTGTATTGTGAGTTTATTTTTTTCTTGCTGTTGTTTCTATGGAAATAGATTTAGAATGATTGGTTTTTAATTATTTGTGGCAAGTTTAGGGGTTTTTTTTTTGTGAGAACCTATCCTTGAAACTTGAATAGAAAACTAACCTCCAAGTGCATGTAGGCATTCAATAGCTAACTTGCAATGTGCAGAATTTGAAAACTAGGAAAATTAGTTACATAATCTGGATAGAATAATCAAATAAAACTCCAGCAAGATTTGGCCGAAATAGCAACAACCCAAATATAAGTTCAGAGTAGACATGGCACTTGACATAGTAAAGTAGAAGAAAACTTCAGTGACTTAACAATTCTATCTCCCTTAGAAAGCAACATTGTCCTGAATGTGAAAGTGAGGAATTTTATCCTTCATAGCTGCAAAATCTCCCCAGGTAGTCTGCCTGGTGATAATTGTTACCAATGAACTAGAGTCTGCCTTTTCTCTTCACCCAGAATTTCTTTCATTCTAGTTAGAGATCTTCATATCTTTTTCTTTTCTTTTATAAGAGCAATCTTTTCTTCAGCCGAAACTACTTCAAAAAGGAGTGGCTTTAATAGGTATTCACCAACTAGTTTAAAACATACTTTATCCAAGCTAACCACCACTCCCTTTTTTTTTAACTTTTAGTTGGTAAAGCATTGAAAATGCATCTATATGTTATGATTAGTTTCATAATTAAATCTAATTTCATTTAACTTGAATAATTTTCAAGATATATTTGTGAAAGTTTGATCGCAATCACATTATTGGAGATATTGGTGATTAGGTCCTTATTAAGATGTGTACACCTCATAATGTTCCTATTGGTATCTAAGCTTTGTGTTATAACACGTCTGTGCATATGACAAGTTAGGTTGTTTCACTTTCTTGCATAATTTTTTTATACTGTATGGATTTTTTGAGTGGAATTTAAAAATTCTCTGAAAAATCTTCTCCTCTTTTTTAATTTGGTCCCTGTTTGGTGGGGATTAAAATCAGATTATTAGTAGATTTTGATAAAAGTTGATGAAATGTATGGTTAAAAAGTTGTGGTCCATGAAATATGTGATTAAAATTATTTGTTGATTTTGACTTAGATTAAAATCTATAATCACTATCAAACATGAGCTGGTATCAGAGCGACAATGGACAACCTTCAGCTGAGCAATGGCATTCTGCATCTCAAGCTTCTTCTACTCCTTCAAATCCTTAATATCCCCAGCCTTTAGTCCTAGTGTCCTGCAATTGAATCAACCTATTACAATCAACTTGCCACTATTCGCTTAAAGGATGGAAAGAGATCTTTTTCTGTCTTGGATTAGGAATTTCTCTTTCTTGCATTTCAGGAGGTTGTTAATATAACATATTGCTGAGATTCACGTCCCACTCCTTCGCCACGAAGATTGTGAATTTCCCTTTAGCCATATAAAAGAGAATAGACATTTCGTTGCAGCCTCTCATGCATAATGGAAATTCCTAACTTACCTGAGTAAATGATTTCTCTCAAGCTTCATATGCATTCTCCATTGTTTGCCTTCCATTAGTGGCAAGCATGAGTTTTCTTGTGATTATGTTAATGTGCCATGCTGATATGCTATGAAGCATTTACACGTATACAGACGTGGGACACGGATGTAACACGGACATGGGGGTAAACAATTTTCAAAAGAGACACACACATCTTTTAAAACGTGCTTGTCCTGTCATTTCTCAGTTGTGAACACGTACCTCGTGTGCTAGAAATCAAAAAGTGTATTGGCCAAACCACTTGGCACGTCAGACTCGTGTCTAAGGCACGTAGAAAGTGTTCCTCACTTGTCGGAAGATTTAGAAATATATAAACGTGACAAGCTACTGGCCTTGTTAGACACATGTTCTGGAATGTGTGAGTGTCAAACATGGACACTACACCACTAGAGGAGTGTCCGTGCTTTACATCTGAATATTGTCGATAGAATAACATTGATGCAGAGAATCAACATATAATTATGTTTAGTGTATTTTCTGTTGTTTCCCAAACTTTACATCTAGAGGATTTCAGAAAACAAAATCTCCACTTAAGGAGGGCCTAAGGCATGGCATTGGTTTCGAAGAAAATAAAACAGATCCATGATCCATGTGGGACCTTGATATAACTGCATGCTTAAAAAGATTGTTAACCTTTGTTTTAGTGTTTCCATAGTAAGAGCTAATTGGGACTCCTGGAATTGATTGTAAATATATTGTCCTCTTGATGGCCTAAAACATGGCATGACACTTGACTTGAAGAAATATATAGGATGGGATTTAGGACCTGTAGGAAGGCTGCATGCTTAAAATGATTTTTAACCTTTGTTTAGTGTTTTACTCGTGGAACTCAAAAAATGTAGGAGTAAATGGTGACGGTTATGGATTAGACAAATAATCCCTATATTAAAGAGAGCAATGAACAACACGAAATAAGAAAAACGAAGTAAGAAAAACACATGATTAGATGCTTTACTTTCAATGTGAGATCTGCGTGCACATGGTGCTGCTCCTCAATTGCACTACATGGAAGAAGATAATTCCAATTTATTGGACTCACTACATGACACAAAATGAAGGCTTGTCCTAGTACTCTTTGCATAGGAAGAAAATATTAGGGCTTCCTAATACATGTCGAATGTCCCAAAGTACCCCGAACCCCTGATTGACTTTATCGCGATGGTCAAACTGCGGGCGAGGGGAAAAAGCGTACAATACATTAGTCTCCACACAACCTACAGTGATGAAGCATGAAAGTTATATCATATATGTTCCTGCTTCCCTTTCTATCGTTACTTCAAATTTTAGTTGCCTATATCTTCTGATAATATGTGGGATAATGTCATAATGCTTTGATGTACTTTCAGTCATGGGAAAAGTCGAAGGACAAGGGGAGTCATGGCATGGACATGTCACTGCAGTAACTGTAGCTCCTGAATTTCGCAGGCAACAATTGGCCAAGAAACTCATGAACCTGCTTGAGGACATCAGTGACAAGATGTAAGTGGACATAATTTTGATGAATGAAATTGTGCTCACTTCAGGGTTTAGTTCATAGAAACAAAATTACATTTGAGATTTAACTGTACAATCAGTTGGAAAATAAAATGTGATCCAACATTTTTTAACGTTGAACTCTTGGAGTTTACATTGCTTTAGAAGCTTTTCGTGCGCTCCTTTTACCAATTTTTATATCCTGAGATTCCATAGATTACACCCGAAGTTTTTCATAATAACATTTATAGTCCTTTGCATATAAACTGTTGATATGCATTGCTGGATGAACTCCATGTCTTAAAGCGTGCTTCATTTTTGTAGTGACAAGGCTTATTTTGTCGATCTTTTCGTAAGAGCTTCAAATACACCTGCTATCAAGATGTATGAAAAGGTAATATTTTGTAATTCTGCTAGTTATGCTCTGTATAATATGCATCTACAACATATTTTCTTCTAGAATGTGAATCGAGTAAGCATGCTCATTTCTCTGCATTGTCCTTTCAGCTTGGCTATATAGTTTATAGACGGGTACTACGCTATTACTCTGGAGAAGAGGATGGGTTGGGTGAGTTGCTGCATATGACTACATGTTCATTATTTTGCTTCACAAAATTTAGTTTTTTGATCTCTCTCTCTCTGTTCTTCGGTTAATTTCTCAGATATGAGGAAAGCTTTATCTCGGGATGTAGAAAAGAAGTCTGTTATTCCTCTCAAGCGGCCAATTACTCCGGACGAGTTGGAATATGATTAAATCTGCTTTTCTTGATTTGAAAGCACTATGCCATGGATATGTTAGTTATTTGTAGAAGGTTGGTGTTGGATTTTGAGTCTAGGTCACTAGAAATCAACACAATTTTCCCAAGCGTCATATGGAAACACAACTTTTCAATTTAAACAAGTTGGGCTGTTTTAACTACTCTTGCACTACTCCCTATTAAGTTCCTCGACGATGTTTACCAACTTCAAATTCTACTAGTTAGAAGTTAGAACACTAGAAATCTTGGACAGAATGGATGAATTAAGGGAAATGTGTCTCGACTTGTGACAGCTTTCGTATTGTGGACTGTATGGACCAAAAAAATAAAATAAAATAAAATTATGGAAAGATTTCATAACTAAGAGGTTTAGTTTTACCAATTTCAAAATTAAGAAAATATGTTTAAATTATCAAATTTCAAAGTTTTTTTACATTTTATTTATAAATAAATAAATTAAATATATTAAGGTCAAAATTTCATATAATTTGACCACAAATTCTATATAATTGGTCATAAATCACAATTTTTATATGTCACAAATTATTTTACAGTCACAATTCAAAAAATTTATAGGTTATAATTTGTTTATTGGTCACAAATCAAAATTTTATACGTTAAAATTTATTCATCGGTCACAAATCTATCAATTTAATAAGTTACATATTATTCATTAGTCACAAATCATAAATTTTATGTCACAAACTTTTTTACGGTTACAATTCAAAAAATTTATATGTCACAATTTGTTCGTTCTTCACAAATCAAAAATTGAAACGTCACAATTTGTTTATATGTTACAAATCAAAAATATTATAAGTCACAACTTATTAGACTATCACAAATTATTAAATTATTGGTCACACGTTAATTTTTTAGGTCACATTATTTTTTTAGTTACAAATGATGGAATTTTAAGGTCACATTTTAATAGTAAGTCACAATAAACCAAATAATTGGTCACATACACCAAAACACCCCAACTAGGGATGGCAATTTACCCCGCCTCGTCCCGCCCCGCCCCGAATGGGGAAAAAAAACCCGCCCCGACGGGGTGACGGGGCGGGGCATGGGACGTCGCCCTGCCACGGGTTGTGGGGCGGGGCCTGCCCCGTGCAAAAGAAAAAAATTAAAAAATAAAAAATAATTACAAAAAATAATACAAAAAAATAAAAAAAAATTAAACGGGACGGTAAACGGGGCAAATCTCTGCCCCGCCCCGCGCCCCGCCCCGCCT
>CAIGRN010105596.1:0-25826 GCA_903798345.1 Fraxinus anomala | reverse complement strand
TTGAATTTGAATTTTGAAAAGTAGAATTTCATGTAATTACTACTAGATTAAAATCAGATTTTAACCGGCCTAAACAGGCCCATAATAATGCAGCAACAATCACAAGAGTATTCTTACAATGAGGTTACCTAGCCCCTGTTTGTCTATCATTTTTTCAAAATATTGTTTGCTACAGAAAGATTCTCCACCATACATTCACCCAATAAAATATTTTACACACAAACCAATAAAGTTACTTTAAATTTCAACCACACATTCTCCAAAAAATACTACTCATTACTCCATTTTCAACACAATAATGGGTGACAAACAAGACCCTAATTAATTGACGTTAAGAGATTACACTGAAAAATGAGGTGACCAAAATTGAGATTTTACTAGAAGTTTAGTGACCGCAGATGAAATTTACTCTACCGGCGCGAAGTTTTACATTGGAGAAAGGGCTCGGACCAGAGTGAGACTTGAGTTGCAATGGCTAAAAGCATTGGTCTCTATTCCTCTTCAATTCCAATCCCATATTCTTCTTGTGGAACATCATCTAATGCAAATCGCAGGCGTCCCAATTTCTTAAAGTTGCGTGCTTCCTACTTTGATTACCCTCTGGCTAGCAAAATCATCGTTAAAAGTAAGTTATTTCACTTCTCTCAACATATATTTCATTTTCAAGAATCTGATTTATTTTCCAATGTAATCTTCTTTAAATTTTCCGTACTTTGAAATAATATATGTCGTTTTGTTGTTAGTTTTGATTAATTACGTTCCCACTATGTAAAAGTATGAATTCCTTATGAAGCAAGGTGTGGATTTCACCTCGAAGAGATGAGAAAATAAATTAAATAGAATTTTTTTTTTCTTGAATGTCCTTTTTTAAAAAAAACTAAGGATATAGGATTATTTTATTTTTAGGATTTTTTATTTTTTATTCAAGAATAATATTTCTGTGTAATGGTTACTTTCTTGAGGACATCAATGCAATCAGAAACAGAGCTCAAGCTGAAAGGCAGATTGTATTAGTACCTTGAGTAAAGTGGCAGATCCCAACTCCAGGCTGCCATAGATACAGTGGAGTGGACTGTGAATTTTTTGTACCTTCGATGATTATCCATACCACCGTCTCATAAACATTGGGACTTAAACGAGTGTCACAAAATGTGAGGCATTTGAGCATACTTTGGCTTATTATATTATGGAATACCTTGTTGATTGAACATTTTTGGAATTTCATGACCTTAGCAATTCAAATCGAAATATAGTACATTCTTGTGTAAGTTAATATTTTCATTGTTTCAAGTCACGAGAAGGAAATTCAGCATAAATTATTTTACAAGAAATACTCAAATCATGGTGAACTTCAGAAAATTTTCCATTAATTGAGTTGACCAAATTTAGAATTAAATTCCTTAATAGTGCCTGGCATAAAATTATTGGAGATTCAGGGGTCTCTATATAATTAGTTGATAACATAACTCGATGCTGAAATAAAAAATATAAAGGAATTTTAAGGGAAATTAAAATTGAACAACACTAGGTTTTGTACAGATTCTGTTTACTAAAAATCCCTTAACGAGCTATTAACTTCATTGGTACAATCAGCATTCTATGAGGCAGATTTTCTAAGATCCTCAGTTATTCTTTACCCCTCAACTTTCACTTCTTGTTTCATTTGGCTATTGTTTTTTGGTACATTAGCAAAATAAATTTCATATATTAAAAATAATATGCTCTTCATATACTTGTATTAGTCAATTACTAAATGTATAAGAGCATCCCCAAGATACTCTAAAGAGTATCTTTAAATTCTCCGACAAACTCTTTAATTTTGTTCTTTATTTTACTTTTTCCAATACTATTTTATTGTTTTCCCCTCATTTTTCGATTAATATGTCTTCTTCACATGTCAATAGCTAACATATTCATATAATATTAATATTTAACTAGTGGAGCAATTAAATTTTGCAATGTTATTAAATGCAATCCTGAAAAATACGGATAGAGAGTTTGGCTCTACAAATGTAGACAGCCAAACATACTATCAATTTTAAGAAGTTAAAATAAAAAAGTCTCTTGGAGCTTAATTTATGGTTTGGCTCTTTAATTGTTGTACATTTCACCCAGATGTACCATTGTCCACTAGTGAAAGTAGTTTGCAGAAGGAATTTTCGAAATTTGGGCAGATAGCTGAAGGTACATTCGATACTTCATTGAATATCTATTCTCTACTTTGATAAAAGTGAAATCTGCTTTGAGTTTATTTATGGTGTCTTTCCATACTTCCACTGGCAGTTAAACTTGTGAAGGATGAAGCTACAAAGAAGTCGAAAGGATTTGCTTTTATTCAATATGCTTCACAAGAAGATGCGATGCTAGCTCTAGAAAGCATGGATCACAAGGTTTTACATTCTTATTTCTGTTTTCTGTTGAGTATTCATTGCATATTGATTTTGAGTTTGAGAACTCTATTTTTTTGAATATTTCCTTCTCCTGTTAGTACTTTGATGGCAGGGTACTATATGTTGAACTTGCAAAGCCTAGAAAGAAAGATTTTGGTGGGTACCCAAAAACCTCTGGTCCTCCTCAACAACAAAGTGGTATGACCAACAATGAGGTTGACAAGTGACAGAAGCAGCTATTGACATTGCACTTTAGAGTGCCTCTATCATACGTATAAGTTGCCCCTTATGTCAGTTCAGGTTATCTCCCACACAAAGGCTTGACCTAGAAGGTCCAGTCTTTTTCTCTGCATATTCATATACGCACTTGGTTGCAGACATAAGTTCACATTTGTGCCCATCATATTTGTAGAGTCTTGTTTGTGAAGATAGTTGTGCCTTCTTGATTCAGAGTAAGCACTAATTAAGCATATGATAAGTCCCTCGAGGAGGATGGAGTGGAGTCTTCCAATATCTATGTTGTAGAGACAAGGGCTTTTTTGTTGGACCATGCCTAATGCTCATTGGCATGCCGTATTTAGAATTTTTCTCAGAATGTAAACTCTGTCATCAACTACGCTTTATACGTAGTTAAATTCAAGGTGTATGTTCTGATATGGTTGGCACAATGATTAGTGCTGATTCTTGATTTAGTAGTGTGTTTTGCAGGGCATGGAGCTGAGTTCCTTGTTTCTTCTCAAATTATCCTTTCGAGGGATAAACTTTGTAAATGAAAGAGTAGACCAAACTCTTATAAGTCAATGTGTGATTTAACGGTAACATTAGGTCCCTTCAGTATTGGAGTTGCCAAAACTATTTTGAGTTTTCTACAAATTAAAATGTTTATCTTGGTCAGATTGAACTGAAGTACCATCAACCTATCATACTAGTTTATTATTAGTAGATTCCAATAATGGAAGAAGGCAAGAAAAGAGACGAGCGTATTGAATCAATCTTGGTTCCAGAAGGCTCTCTCTGTTTTCTGTAATCACCCCTTTTTGGATTATACTCGATCCAAACTTTCAAACTATCCCTGTTTTCGAAAGGAAAAATTGCAGCATCAGTCCTTAACCTTTCACTTTTTTGTAAATTTTACTTTAACTTTCACTTTGTGCCAATTTGTGCCAATCAGTCTCAAATCTTTCAAAAATATGCAATTGGGGTTGTCATGAGGCCGTGGCTATGGGATTGGACTATTCTCTAGAGACTTTTACTAGAATCAAGATAAAAGCGTATGTCCATTAAAAGTGCTAACCGTTATGAACTGAGCTTAAATCGATAGTGTATGGAACAATTAAAGTTTGCCCAAAGGACCTAGTTTAAGGCTTTGTCCATTATGGTTCCATCAAATGAAAATTGTTATAACTAAGTAAGGTTCAAGTCCAAAAGACACATACATCTATTACACAGTCTAATATTTCGACTATATACATATATATAATTATTTTAAAATTTTAAAAACTTGTGGGGATTGTTGAAAATAAGTTTTAAAACTTGAAAATTAAAATTTCAGTTTTCTTGTAATTTAATTTTTCAGTCTTTCTTATTTTAATATTCTGATTCAATACAAAATTTAATCTCATTATTTTATTTGTAACATATATTTAATTTGATTAATTTTCATTATGAGAGTGCTGAATTTTTTCACTATAAAAGGAAGTGGATTTCTCACTGAAACAAAACTTGAAAATACTCTCTAGTTATCTCATATTATCTTTATATAATTTTGGTAATTGATACGGGCTTGTTTTATCTCTCCTTGTGATCATGCTCGTGGAAGGATAATCGACTGCGAGGTATAAGAGTTTTATCTTGGAGCCGTACAGTGTCGAAAGTACATGTGCAAAGAGAAGGCCACACGACTTTAAGACAGCATTTATCGTGACTTTCTTAAGTCAACATTTCTAACTCTTATTATCATATTTATATTATTTGATTCATGCTCATAGTTGATAGTTTATTACATAAATCACGTAATTTTTACAACATGATCCATCTTAACCAGCCAACCTACCACAAAAGCGAGTAAAGAGTATTTTGAAGACATAAACGTGGATTATATAAGCAAAATCATCCAAGTAGGGGATGTGGAGGCATTGAATTTGTGGATGGAATTCCGTGAGAGTTGATGGTTTTCCTAACATCCCTGCATAGAGAATTTGGTTTATAGTTTTGGTACCCGCTAATTTATAAAATAATCAAACTTGGTGTACACTCAAAGTGTACGCCAAGTTTGACAGCCCTCTCACAATAGGGGGGAACACTACTAAAATCATATAAATTTACTTGTTGAAATATTATTTAACTTTTGCGCGTCTAATTTTGTATTTTAAACTGGTTAATAAGTGAAGCCAATGAACCTAAAGTCATTTGCCGAAGATTGCAATTTCAAAACAAAAGAAATAATGATTAAAAATATATATATATATTTCGTTCCGAGTATAGAATTACCCTTTTATCATTTTGGTTTCTCTTTTTCTTTCTTTTTAAACTTTTTTTGGTACTTGGTTACAAAATAAACCAACTACATATTTTGTAACCGCGTGGATGGTGACTTCAAAGGCTAACTAACCACGTTATATTGACCAAGTTAACAGCATGCAGCTGCCAACATTGACCAACCACTCATCCAATCCACCTCTTTAATAGGGAGGGGGGACGTGACGACCCTCCCAATCCCCTACTAGCTCGGGATTATAATTTCTCGACCCTTTCCCATTTTATGCTTACAGGGAGGGAGTCGGGCCAAGCCAGGACCATGTATCTCGTCCACACGGCAAAAGATTTTGATCCAACCCCGACCTTATGAATACCCGATTAATTGGAGAATCCCCTTCCCATTAGGAACGAGATCGAGATAGACGACTTATTTTGCCATCCGTACTCGTTACTATTTCAATGCAATATGATACACCTTTTAGTTATGGTCACAATTCAAATCAAAAGTTCAACACACATATCTAGAGTAGTAGTCTAATTTCCATGGTTGGCAGGTGCAAATATCTCTTGTATTAACTTGGCTTTTTTTCCAATCTCCACCTTACACTGAAGACCGGAATTAATTGATTCCCTTTGATGGGAAGTAAAATCAATAATCTGGAATTCAAGTTATGGAAAAATCAAAGTATGTGTATAATTAATTAGTTAGTTAGTTAATTAGCTTCAGAACGAATTTCCTTGATCCGCCGTGACGAAAATAGTTGCCTGAACGGCCAAGTCCGATTGAATCACCACCTGGTTGCTCGATATGTTTCGAAGAGCATGGTTAGGAAAGGAATTCCCCGTTGTGATGAATGTGTATTGTACCCGTTTGATAAGGTTAGGAAATAGGAGAACCGAATTCAAGTCCGCAATCCACGACCTACCATTTCCGTGCACACTTTGTCTTGCTACGGTCGCCTTCATCTTCATTCCTTTCACATTGTTACGATCTATAACGACTTGATCAACCTGTTTGAATGCTCCCTTTCGTTGATCCAGTTGGACGATATCAATTCCTTTATTAGATCCAGCAAACATGTTGTCTACGATGTTTACTCCGTTCATCACACCATTTATAGATTTCAAAAGAATATATGCATCGCCTAGGAAAAAGCTACTTGATATGTGGAGTTGGACCGGATCTTCAGCAACAATACCAGTGAAGTCGAGGTAGGAATTTACGATTCGAGTTTGTGTAAAGCCTGGCAATTTTATGTAAATTCCAGTACCGCCAAATCCAGTCGCCTTATTGTAACAATGTACACCAGAAAGGGTGTTGGCCTGACCCGAAACCATAATTCCAATAGCGGCAGAAAAAATTACAACGTCTGTGACAGAATTGTCATTGCCCATCAGGTTTATTGCCGTGCCTGAGAAGTGTTTTTCACCACGATCTCCTCCGGCTGTAATATGTTGGCCAAGATACGAGCTTCGAACGTAAGTTTCATGACCATCTCGGACTAAGATACCGTTTGTCGTAAAATGGGTAATGTAGCAATTGTCGATACTAGTTCTAAGTGAGTTCACAACTTGAATGCCTCCACCCCGGTAATTCGAGTCCAACAACAAGTCTCTTAGTGTTATAAACTCGTAATTAAATGCCGATGATGATCCATTGTTCGATGAAGGTGATATATCGATCAGATAGCCATTGGCCGGGAAATTTTTTGATGCCTTTAATGTTCCTCCATGTATCTGTCAACAGAACACCATATTGAATCAAGAACGATGAAAATGTGTGGATACATTCACTGTGGCAGTTGAATTCTATATAGAACCGAAAAATGAAGGTCAATTTGTTTGATTTTGGCTTAGTCAAACGGCACGCCTACCATTGAAGAGGGTGTAAAAGAATTTGATTACATATAATTAAAAATTTATTTGCTGGGATTTATTTAAAAGAATTTAACAACATTTAAATAAAAGAATTTAAAATCATGATTTCCACAATTTTCCATAGTTAAGTAAAATATCAAACTTATTTCAATTTTTTCAAGATTATGTTAGTTGTTAAAGAATCTTTTCATATCATATAAATGCCAAATGGTGTATTTATCCCTTCGGTAGAGGCAGAGATGCATTATAAGACGGAGAAATTTCACTTTTAACCATGATCGCATTTGTCTTTAAAATCCTGTTTGTTTCACATTATTAGAAGAATTTTTATTGTTGCAAAATGGATTAGTCGTAATTTTTTACTACTTTGTCTCATATTGGGACTCGCTTCTTGAAAAAAGGGGGTCAAAAATTTCATTTTCACGTACAAAATAATGTGAAACAAATAGGGGTTAAAAACTTACCACTAAATTACCTCTTCCTGCTACCGGAAATTGCAACGGACGGCTGATCAAGTAATTCCCACCTTGAAGATTAATTTGTGCACCACCAAGATTAACAATTCCCTGCAACAAAAATCCATTGCTTGGACCCCTAAGTGCGTCCGATATTGCCCCAAGAAGTGCGTTTGTACTGTCCATTACCCCGGTCGGGTCTGCGCCATATGATATCACATCATATACAAGTGGTCTTGGTTTACCAGGTGCAGCATTAGTGGACGGAGAATTAGATAGTACTGAATTGCGTTGAATGAGTGAAGCTCGGAACTGTAATCGGTCGCGCTCGGGCGAAGAACTCTGTCCATGCACTCGAATTGTGAGAAAAGTACTCACAAACATAATAATCATAAATAAGGGTAGTGATCTTCGTGTGGCTGTCATGTCTGTAACTATCGCAAGCACAGAACTTTTCATTGTTTATGTGTATATACAACGGCCAGAAGAATTAATAGTGAACATGGAAAGAAGAGAGTATAATTGAAAAGTAAAAGAAAATCGTTTGGTTACACAAATAACACCGTAATCGTGAAAATGGGCTCTCTTTAGATGTCCATTTAGGTGGGAAAACGTGCCTAACTTTGCATTTAAGGATCTAACAAGTTTTGACATTTTGTAAAAGGTATTTTTGGGTGATTAAATAAGTAAATAAAGTCTCTTAAGCGTTACTTTTATGTTTTGTTCATAGTTATTGTTTTTAATGGCTATGTAATAGCTTCTCATTTAATTTTGTAATAATAGTGGTCGTTGAGATCAATGGACCTCATTAAAAGAATAGAGTTTGGCCGAAAATTATAATTTTTTTGTACTTGAGTAATTTATTCGGATTCAATTTTTTGCACGACGAGGACACTACCTCAACGAACACAAATGAAAATGTCCCTACCCGCTAATTTTGAATTCAGATTCTCAAAATATCAATTATAATTAAGTGATCGTTTGACACTCTTTAATTTATTTTATGGTTTGCTACATGACCATTTTCAACCACAATCACAATAAAATATTTTACACGTATATTATCTTGCATGTCATCCAAAATGTTGATTGTTCCTTAATATATTTTGTAGAGGTACTAATTATTTCTGTTAGAAATATATACCAAGTTTATGATTACCACAAAGCCAGAGGTTTCGTGTTCGAAAATTTAGGATATCGGCATTGCATTTGGCATTTGCAGAAAAGCTAGCATTCTTGAGCACATTTAGCCCATGTTTGATATCTTATTTCAAAAAAAAAAATTCCCCGTACACATTTTCACAATAAAATATTATATACTTAAACTCAAAAATTTTTCGACTTTTTAACCATACATTTTTCAAAAATCACTATTTAAAATATTGAAAATCCCAAATAATGGTCATTAAACGGGGGCCTAATTCCTATTTTCATATTTACGTATATATGAATTAGTACACGAGACGATACAATATGCCACACAAGTTGACTAAGTAGACAATGATCTATTTTTGGGACCTTCGAGTCGACTCGAAGCTATAGGTGATATGTCGAGCTATTTGTGGACCGTTGAATTATTACAGAAGATTGAGAAAAATGATAAAGACAAGATAAGTAATGTGACATCTTACCTACCCACTCTTTATTTTCCCTATATATATATTCTCCAAAACCCACTTTGGCCATACTCATTAATCGAGTTTCGTTTTTTAGACGAACAGATAAAATAAATTCCACAAAATTTTGAGATCAACAGGTAGAAATGATTATTGCTTATGTGAGCAAAATTGACGCAGTTGGGTTGTTTCAACTTCTTCAATATGGAAAAAGCAAGCAAACAGAAATCATAAATTTATGGCCAAAAAACTGGACACACGTGTGATGTGATATTATTTGTCCAGAAATTTTGATCAACTAAATATTAAGGACTTTTCATTAGGCTTCACTTCGAGACAACGACCTTGGTTGGCTTTTGTTGAATTTAATGTAAAATAGAGCTTTTGAGAGTTTAATCAATATTTGTGACATTTGATATTTAAATGAGAATTAAAGAATTGTTGACTTAAGACTTTTTATTATTTGAAAAATATCAGAGAATTTTTGCCTCTCTATAACTATCCCTCAATCACCGTGCTTCACCTTGCATCATAATGGGAATCGAGATTTTTTACATACACGCCAATAAAAAGTCTGCTTTATTAAACCTCCATCGAAAGAGATAAGCTTTCAATATTTTGTATCAAATGGAAATTACTGAATTAACAAATCTTCTCATCTTTGTATAAGTGACTATAGAAATAAAAATCCTCCTACTCGAAAAAATCGCCTAATTCCCTTATTTCTAAAATTAATTTTTTGACCCAATTTACTTTGTCTCAACAATAATCGAGTAGTATTTTTCTAAACATGTTCTCCATGCAGGATTCTTCTTCTACTTCTTTTTCTTTTATCTATGCAGAGTAATTAATCGTTGTTTGATCCCAATTTCTCATCTCCCTCCAAACTCGAGAATGGAAATTCTCTCTCCAGAAATGCTAAAAAAATATCGAAGAAATAGTGAGCACATGGCACAACTGGGTTTGTAACACTTATTAATGCTGTTTGCGTTAACATCAATACTTGTAAAATTGATCTTGCTTGAGTGTGAGTCAAACTTAAAGCCCAAATCAAAATTGGGCACAACTTGGTGTTTTTGGATTGACCAATTTTACAATTTTGTTGGGATTTTCTATAAGTGGAAATTACACCACAGACTCATCTAAAATATCGTATTCAATTTGTACAGATCAATAGTTGACGGCTAATGATGTTCCACAAGAGGAACTCGAATAACTAACACTGATCGCGTGAAGTTCCGTCCGCGTATATATTATTTATGAGATTAAAAAATGTGGCTTGCACTTTGTGGTCNATCAATAGTTGACGGCTAATGATGTTCCACAAGAGGAACTCGAATAACTAACACTGATCGCGTGAAGTTCCGTCCGCGTATATATTATTTATGAGATTAAAAAATGTGGCTTGCACTTTGTGGTCAATTTTTGACTCAATCGGTCCGACATTCGTGTACGCAGGTCGCGCGCCCACACAAGTTCAAGGCTTAAAGGTCAAGTCGGTCCAAAATTTGCACCCCCCCCCCCGGCGGGCGCATAGACCATAGATGAGTCTCTATACAACAAATGATTACACCTTACGAATTGTTAACCCATATATAAATTGGTCCAAAAACTCATTTCTATCATATGTGGAATAACTATTTAAGTTTTCCCACATTACCACATTTCTTTTCCTTTTTCAATGTGGGATGGTACTATTTATAGTCCCCATATATTCTTATTTTTCTATTTTTAACCAATGTGGGATTGTAATCCCTTTTAAGGCTCTTCTTCAAATCTCAAATTCCAAACAATGTGGGATTAATTTCACATACACAAGTGAAAATTTATTTGCCAATCCATATATTTTCCAACATGTAAATCAAAAGCGCAGCGGAGGATACGAAACTAACTGGGATCTCGTTTTCAAGAGTGTTAGGAAGGCGAGAAAGGAAAAGAGTGTCGCGAATGCATAGATTAAAATCAAAACACGATGGAGCTTAATGTTCTGCCTTTTTGGATGCACAATCACGTTTTATCAATTCGTTTTTTATTTAGTTATGATGACATTATCAGTGATTTTGTGGCTGGAGAATTGAATATTTGGAACAAGTTGGTTTTCATTTCAGTATGTCATGTATGCGATCAAACGGAAGTTTTTTATTTTAATTATTTTATTATAGAAAAATATAAAGTTACCATTTTATCCCTTTAAAATTAGTCGAAATTATGGTCAATGTCAATTCTTTGGTCAAATAACGAGCAGACTAACAATTTCCATCCATTTAGATTTTGGGTGCGAGTTTTTTAAATGTTTGGTACCGTGGGTGGCACAAATGAAATGTTTGGATAAAGTCTGCAACTAAATGAAATGTTTGATACCGTGACTGTAATTTTCCCTAGTATATTTGATTTTTGCAAAATATTTTCAAGCGAATAAAATATTAGGGCTGAAAGTTGAAATCTTGAAGCCAAAATTCGAATCCAATCCATTGTTCTCGCTTTTTGGAATTGTTCTTTATATGTTTTTGGGACCTAAGTGTATCCGTCCGGAAACCATTATTAGGGAAAAGTGGTACAATTTAATATAAGGCCGAAGATAAAAGTACGATGAAAAAAACTGATGACATAAGTAGACATATGAACCAAAAAAAAAAAATGATAGTATTTATTGCAATTAAAATATGGTATAATTAACCAATATATTAACTTGAATAATAAGGTCCCTTTAGTCATGGGTTAATAGTCAACCGTATTTCTATTAAAAAAATCGACATTTTATCATGTCAATTCTCATAAGCAAATAATAAAACTCCAAGCTCTACACTGTAAATAGTTCTACTTTTTAAACGATGTCTCGTTATTTACTAACAAGCTTTGAAGTGATACTATAAATAGTCAAAAATAAAATCAACATATAAAACTCATCGGGCTTTGCTAAGGGTACCCGGATGTAGCGTTTTCCAAACTAATACTTGTCTGTCCCTTTCATAGGATTATGGAAAATGACACAGTATAACACTTATTAAAATATTTTTAACTTTTTGTCACACACATATTTCTTTAATACGAATTTATTATTTTATACAATCGAATGGCGAGAATGTATATAGAATAAAAGTTAGAGGTGAAGTGAAGGTAGATGGGGGATGCAATTTGCAAATGCGGATGACGAAGATCCGCATGTGATGTGCAATCGTGGAATCCAACTCATCACTCAATCAGATTCAGTCCTCTCAGCCTACTGGCCATGAATTGACTTTTAACACAAGTTGAATTACTTGAAGCAGATATTAGAATATGCGTTATCGTTACACAGAAATTGTAAATATTTTAACTCTAAAAAGGTATTTCTCAAGAAAATTGAAATAAAATATTGGTTTGGTTGAAAATTTTGAATAATTTAAACGAAAAAATGGGGTGTTTTTGCATGAGCATTGGTGTTTTTATAACACGTTGTCAAGAAAATACTATTCAAAAATTTATTTTTCCCAAAAAAAAAAATCTTATTAAAACAGTAGTCATATAGGTGCTAAATAATAAGACGAAATTTCAAATCTGACGAACTTTGTAGACCAATGATCCTGGACAAGAATTCACGTGCATAATGCGTTATTAGATATTAGAAGTGGAAAAGTTTTAATGGGCCTCACATGCATTGGTGGGTCCAGAGCTTGTGGACCCTACTGCCAACTCTGGCCACAACCTCTAGGCCGCCATGACCTCAGACGCCACCACCTTCTTATTGCACGAAACTGCCAGAGCACACTTGCGTACGCTGGTTTGCCTGCTTGTTTGTTTTTCTTCTATCTATCTACAATAACAAGCTTGCTTTCCATGGCGTAT
Source organism: Fraxinus anomala (assembly GCA_903798345.1). Lineage (NCBI taxonomy): Eukaryota > Viridiplantae > Streptophyta > Magnoliopsida > Lamiales > Oleaceae > Fraxinus > Fraxinus anomala. The sequence goes on along the minus strand of CAIGRN010105596.1, from coordinate 13,184 downwards.
TCTTCTCCAAATCATGTATTTTTCAATCCCTATAATACCATGCCCACAAACGCTGTCGCTTTGTTAATCTTATCCTTTTTTATCCAACTCCTCGCTCTGCCACTAACCTTGGCCGAAACAAATACATTTTCTGGTAAGTTTGTTTTTATTTTATCAATGCGTGGGTTAAATTTTTTTTCAGATTTTCTTCGTTTCCTTTTTAGCACGTTTAGTATTCCTCTAACAAATGTGAGCTTTAGTTGCTGTAGTTGATTTTAATTCAAGAAGCGGAGAAAGGGTTTTTTTTTGTTGTTCAGATTGAAGAATTTTTCTTTTTCTTTTTTTGTCTACATTTGAATTTCGAGGATACCAATCTTGTAAAACTTAACTGCTTCTATAATCAATTTTTCACAATTATAGCCTGTAATTTCCCCCTTTTCCTCCTTATATCGAGTTGCCTTTGATCTATCCAGAAAAATATGGAAGTTGCAATTGCAGTTTTGATGCCGATGAGTAAAATATTTTTCTTCGTCTCCTGTCATTAAGCAGGAGGGCTCATTTTTCTATGATGCAATGCAGTGTCAATTAGTGTGAGATTATCACTGTTGTAGTGTTGTTTTATTTGTTAGACTCTATTATTCCATCCAAGTTTTAAAATGTGTGGGCGCTTAACCTCATTGTGCATTGAACATACAGAAGGCACAAAATATTTGTATCCAGAAATCCTTAAAGATGAGGCAGTGACGAGACTTATTGATCTTGGCAAGGTACATAATTGAGCGTTATTTATGTTATGCAAGTAAAGTTGAATGTGAATTCTCACTCACTGGCAAAACTTAATAGGTGACATGAAATATACAGAACTTCTCTAGTTTTGTTGTTTTACTTTCTAAACTTAAGTTTTATACTAACTTTGCAGGTAAGTGATGCGCATGGATTTCTCGAGAGAACTTTCCAAAGTCCAGCTTCTGTCAGAGCAGGAAACCTTATTCGGGAGTGGATGGAGGATGCTGGTTTGAGGACGTGAGCTGTCAAATTTACTTCTTTTGTTTAACAATGTTCAGGAACATCTGCTGATGTTGCCTCCTTTTCAGGTGGGTGGACCAAATGGGCAACGTGCATGGTAGGATTGAAGGGATGAATCCAAGTGAGAAGGCTTTGTTAATTGGCTCTCATTTGGTGAAGCAATTATAGTACTTATGTTTTTATACTAAAATATTATAATTTCCAGTATGAGCTACTTATATCAGGCAGAGTCAATTTACCAGCTCTTTGTTTCAAACAGGACACTGTTATTGATGCTGGAATGTATGATGGTGCACTGGGAATCATTACTGCAATATCTGCATTGAAGGTGTTGAATATCACCGGAAGACTTGGAAGACTCAGGCGGCCAGTTGAGGTAACTATATGTAATAACTGTATCAAATGCATTGCCTATATAAATGTTGGTAGTGTGACATTTTCAGTTGATCGTCTTGATCGTTTGTGTACTGATGGGGATACATACGACGATTAAGCCCAAAATATTGAACTTCTACATCCTGGAAGCACATATAGTGCTTGATCGGGAAAGCTTAAAAAGTTGCTAAAATGTTGACGTCAAAGTCAACAATTAATTTCAATCACACATCTCATGGGACCACAACTTTTCTAACACACATTTCATCAACTTTGGTTATTTTTTTTAATGGTAAAAATGTTGTCCTGTTTGATGAAAATTGTTTAAAATGGGAATTCAATTTTATCTTCGACATACAGTTAGTTATAGAAGGAAATAGAAATCTTCTGTCTTGCTATAGGTGATAGAACCCTTATCTTGGGTACTATGTAGTTCAAATTACAAGCACTTAATTTTCCAGATGAAAGAAATCTTGACCATCTTTTTTTAGAGCTAAGTATCTTGATTCTTTGCTCTCTTATTTTTAGGTTATTGCATTTAGTGACGAGGAAGGAGTTAGATTTCAGTCCACTTTCTTAGGGAGTGCAGCAATTGCTGGCGTGTTGCCTATTTCAACATTGCATGCGCAGGATAAGAGGTTCGCATTAGTAATTCAAAAAATTGTATTCACTAGTAAACTGATGTTTGTCTGCCCAATTGATACATGAAAATTATTCAGTGGTGTTACAGTGCAAGGTGCTTTGAAAATAAACTCCATTGATGCTACCGAGGAAAACCTTTTGCAGCTCAAATATGATCCTACATCTGTCTGGGGTTACATTGAGGTACACCAGCATTTTCCTACCTGGAAGACTGCAGCTGCAGGCAAGAAACAAGAGAAGTTTATGTTGCGAAGGTTGCTTGTCCTAAATTTATTTTTATTGCATTGTAGGTTCACATTGAACAGGGGCCTGTCCTAGAAACTGCGGGTTTTCCTCTTGGTGTGGTAAAAGGGATTGCAGGACAGACACGGCTAAGGGTAACTTAGCTTTTATATCATATTGTTCAGAAATGTATTTGCCTGTTTTTTCATTTGAATCTCTGAAACTAGTAATCTATGGCTAATGCCATATTTTCCATTGTTGATTTTTTTCCCCTAGTAGTATAATTCTTATTTTACATTTTTGAAAATGAAGTATGCCATTTGCTTCTTGTTTTATTTTAAGCAGATGTCTCCTCTTCAATAAGTAAGTAAAAACTTAAATTTGGTTGACCTGCAATTGGTCACACTAACTAATAAAGTAGGTCCTATTAGGAGCTTAGTGTTTGTATGGGAGCGATTATTTGAAGTGAAAAATGATTTTTTTAGAGAACGCGTGGTTAAAAGTAAAGAAACATTATGGGTTCACGTGCAAAAAATTTTTATTGAGAGAATATACGGTTGAAAATGAGTTTGAGGAAAAATGATTTTCAAATAAGCTGTGCCAAACATACACTTAGATATGCAGCTCAGCCATGAATTTTGTACCTCATACACGAGGCTAAACCTGAGCCCTCACCCTCTATTGGTTTGTACAATATCCTGTAATCAAGTGAGGCTTGCTTTGGAAGCCATCTTGTAATTATATATTTCTTTCGCTAAAATTGGTAGATCTCACTTCCCATAATTTGCAGGTGACCGTAAAAGGTTCACAGGGGCATGCAGGGACAGTCCCCATGAAATTGCGTCAAGATCCAATGGCTGCTGCTGCTGAATTAATTGTGTTGTTGGAAAGTCTTTGTAAACAACCTGAGGAATATCTATCCTATGATGGTCAGTGCATGGCTTCTACGGTCCAAACTCTTGCAGGATCTCTCGTTTGTACTGTTGGAGAAATATCTACCTGGCCAAGTGCAAGTAACGTGATTCCCGGCCAGGCAAGTATTCAAAGGCTTGAAACTACATATTTTTTTGCAATCATTCCATGTTCACGTGAGAATCAAACGAGGAATTTACTCATTTTCGCAATGAAAATTATTCATTTGCTTGCAGGTGACCTTCACTGTTGACATACGGGCAATGGATGACCTAGGGCGAGAAGCTATTATATATGAAATGTCTAACAGGATGTATCAAATATGTGATAGGCGTTCGGTTTTTTGTCATATAGACCGTAAGGTGCGAGATTTGCATCCCAATTTTTGATACATGTGCGAAAAAGTAATTTATATCTCATTTGATTTTGGATAATTTCAGCACGATGCCAATGCAGTGATTTGCGATCAAGGGTTAAGTTCAGATCTAAAATCTGCGGGTTATGCTGCTCTGAAACGATTAACGGACGAGAATCCAGACGATGTGCCTGTATTGATGAGTGGAGCAGGACATGATGCAATGGCCATGTCTCATCTAACTAAGGTCAGCTCTGTCTTTTCTCTGCCTTTTACGATGTTAATGTATGAAAGCTATTTGTAGTCCCATTGCAAACCACTGGCATCGTAAAGAAGTGCACGTTTGGCAAATGTTATAATTGCTTATAACCTGGTCGAACTCTATTTTATTCCCCACATTTGTTACGATCCACAAATTTTCTACTTTTATCCATTTATTATCCACATTCGTACGGCCACAACTTATAATCTAATGAAACCTTTGCCAAACATGCTCGCTGAAGCAACTGAGTGCTTGAGACTGTTGTATTCCTCCTTTTATCTTTAGATATATACTTCCTTCACATAATTATGATTTGTAATGTTGGGTAGGTTGCCATGTTGTTTGTGCGTTGTCGTGGTGGCATTAGTCATTCCCCAGCAGAGCATGTGTCAGACGACGATATTTGGGCAGCCAGTGTGGCGGTCCTAGCATTCCTGGAAACTCTCGTATAAATTAGTTGCTGTGTTTTGCGACCTTGCGATCCTCAAAATTGCAACAGAACAGCTTTTCTCATGAAAAATGTATATTCACCCTGCCAAGCTCTCTTAGTTGAGATCTTAACACTTATTTGAGTAGTTTGAATTATAAATTGGTTCAAGTTGTTTAATTGTTTGTGCCAGTTTTAAGCAAATAACATTGACATAAGACTTGATTAACAAGTTGTGTATACAATGCAATAAAGAAAAAAAAATGTTATTTATCCTATATTACATATGATCATCAGATAATGTGATACAAGATCAATAAAATGAATCTTACTTTCATACATTTAATTGGTCTTTTATCATTTCATAACATATTACGTGCCATGTAAATAGTGATGAACATCTCTAATTACGATAAATAACATTATTCAGGAAAAATATAAGTGTTGTGCCACTAAAAAACGTGGCATATTAAAAAAAATGCAGGTAAAGAAATTCCCTTACATCGATAACATCAAATATTTTCATCAGTCTGTGTGTCAATAATACAATTTTTGACATCGAAAGTAGGGAAGAGGAGGAAAAAGAGCATGTTCCTTCACTTTATCCTTTTTGGCTGGATCAAAGTAATAATAAAATTAAACGAATAAAAAAGATCAGCAAGAAAGAACCATTCACCATTCAGAAAAACTTGTAAATGAGTCCTCAAATATCAGTAAATTCAAATCCCACTGAAATATTTTTGGCAAACTGCGGGTCAGTGATACAGATCTTGACAGCATTGTCACAGAGATGAAAGTGCCTGTGAAACATTGCGAGATATCCGGTCGTGTACATGTTCCTGCACCAAGACATTGAATGCCATTAATACTCGATGTTGTCCCAACAGAAAGATGTTATATCTACCAACTATTTATCACCTTAGTCACGGGCATTTCAAACTTTGACTTCGTTATTGTCTCGTATAAAAAAATATACCTGTAATCGAAGTTATAAATAACTGTAAAGAAGTCTTGTATATTAGCTTCCAACTTGGCTAATTTTCCATTTAATATGAAATAATATAACTCTACAAACTCAGCATGAGATAGAAGTCACACCGCCAAGCTAATTCAGAAACAAGTTCTTCGGGTGCATCAGGCAAGACCTAAGAAAGTGTTGACCATAGTGATTCAGCATATAGATCACATTAACAAGAAAAAAATAATGTTATTTTTATCCAAGTTTACCTCATCTTCATATGGGTTGCAATGATCTTTGAACCACAACCTCAAAAATTCCTACCAAATATTCAGTTATCCAAGAAGTCAGTAAGACTGTAGATCTAAAAGGAAGGCGTCAGTATAAAATAAATAGATGTAACAAGTCAAAATTATGATGAACCTTGTCAATGTTCTCGGGTTCAAGACAGTTCTCAAAGCGTTCCTCATAAGAATCAGCAATCCAATACCTGCTCGAGTCAGGTGTATGCACCTAAAATTGACGTGTAGGAAAATCGGAATTTGTTGTCACGAAATGGATATATTTTCAGTAAGGAAGAGTGTGTTAGTTAGATCAATAACCTCATCAATCAAAAGCACTGTGCCATCAGACCCCTTTCCAAATTCGTATTTAGTATCCACCAATATCAGGCCACGTTCCAGAGCTACTTGCTGAGTTTAAAAATAGCATTAAAATGTAAAACAGAATTATCCATGTTTGACCTAATAGATACAAGCATGCATGTGAATGCATTGGTCTCACAGGAATGCTTCTATATACAGAATAAAATCACATTTAATCTTAAATATGAAACTCAAATGCATATCATCACGACCCAAAAACTAAAATGATGCTCCTATCGCCAATAACTTGGTTCATGGAATACTTAGGTAAAATATCTTTTTGTCTGCCAGTATGCAATAAGCAAAATCTTAGATTTGATAAAGTAAAAAGAATAAGGAAAGAAAAATGAAGTCACGATTAGCACCTGCCCATATTGGAAGAGACTTAAAGCTTTCATACTTGCTTCATCATATTCATCTTGAGTCATCAGCCCACGCTGAACAATCTGCAATGCAAATTGGGCACAACATAAGCATTGTGCAATTGACACCTTGATACTTGACAAATTATTCAATCTGCCATATATGCTAGTTTGACTCTTTAGATAAGTTAGTTGGCACAAATTCCCGTACTTTCTATGTCCAACTGTTTTCTTTTTCCCTCTCTTTTTGACCAAATCCATTCCCATTTATATACTCAAAATAGTGCATGAATATCAGCAATAGTGAAATATCTGCTGAAATATGAGAGGGAGCCTCAATAAATGTGTCCTTTTCAAGAACAGAATTAGGATATGCTCACACCTGTTATTCATGCATGATATGCTAGTCTATTTTGTGCTATAAGGATAGCTATGCAACTGACGTGGATATAGCTACACCTAGATGTTAACATTCTTTACAATTTGCAACATTTCATTGAAAGAGAATATACCTTAGATATGAAGCTTTTTATTCGGTATCATCTTTAAGTGGGGGCAAAATAAACGCCAGGTAAGGTTTCACAATTCCAAGAAATTGGATTTTCAATAAGATTTGAACAACCTCGAATAATCAGCGTTATCAGTGAAAATTTTGATCAAAGAATTTGCAACTAAAATTGTTTACCAAGGACAGAAATATAAATTGACTGAATTGGTACATAACTTTGTCTAAATTTTGATTAGGGGTCAGTACAGTTTTGAATGTATAGGTTTAAATTAATTTACACAGATGAGTGGTATTGGACCAATGCCATACCTCTCATCGTGGGGAATTCTTGTGGTTTATCACCCGTCTTATGTCGGCCAATTTCTGTATGCTAACCCTAGAAATGGAATCTCAATTGTGCCCCTACAATGCCATTCCTATAGGTTCGCCTTTACGCCTTTCTAATAGAAGAAATGTCATATAGGTGATTAACCTTACATATGGATAAAGACATATTAGTTGGGTTGCTTAAACTTGAATTTGGTTCCTCAGCTAAATAATTAACTTTGATCCTTTTATAATTAGCCCGTGGAACCATTTTTGTCAAAGACCAGCTGCTAGTCTATCTGGATGATTAACCTATCCTAAACAGCAGAAAATTTCCTATCCCTGTACCTATCCCTATCCCTCTTCTGACTTAAATCCAATCTACAACTTTGAACTCCATCCTAAAAAGTTTATCCTATGAAAATAGGTTTATCAAAATGAATAGCGGTTAGCACTAAACCTTATGAAGTAAATTGCCTGTCTGTCTGCCATATGAATAGCGGTTAGGTTCCCTCTCAAATACACGTTCTGTGATAGAAAACAATGCATTCTGGCACTTCCCAAGACCTGGGAGGAATATCACAACGTTTATTGTACTATGAAACCTTACATTCAAAATTCAAAATAAAAACAAAAATTTATTTTGTACTACACTCCTGACCATAATTCTGGAGCCACTATGGTACAGAATCAGCTTGATATTAAATTTGACCCTGAACTTCAGACTCGTACGTGGCAAGGTTCTCATGTTATGCTTAGTGGTAACTAGTGAAGCTCAATAGACATCATATTCTACAGGTTCAATAATAGATTGATTATGTGAAAGGAAAAGCCTACTGAGCAAAGACTGAAAGCATTCATAACTGCAGCGGCTATAAAGAACGTTAGGAAATCCAGACCTCCTGGGGGGTTACAGGAACATCATGATCTGCAGCTTTAGTTGTAGGAGTGAGTATATTTTCTGGTAGCTTTTGGTTCTTCACCAAGCCTGTTACAAGTAGATGCAGAACAGTATAAAGCCAACCATGAAGTATAAGTTGAGCATTATGTATCAATCACAAACCTCACCATCAGGAAGAGCATTGCCACAATAATTTCGAACACCATTTTTGTAGACAGTCCAAAGTGATGTATCAGTACTTCCAGTCACATAACCTCTAACTACAAATAAGCAACAGTGTTAAAAAGCACAACAATTCTTGTATGCATGGAAGGATACAGCTTTTTAGAATTATACAAAATTAAGAAAATTGATCAGAAAATGGTTCGAATTATTTGAATAACTCACCAACAAATTCAACAGGAAAGACAGAACATTTCTTTGCGATAGTAACGTTCTTATCTGGTGAGAATACCACTGCATTTGGAGTTATGTGCTGAGTTTTACTAAACCACCATAAACTTGTTTCATTAAGCACCTATATGTAGCAAAAGCGGAAGGAGGAATTTTTTTCAAAAAAAAAAAAAAAAAAACCAAGATCTTAATTACTAGAAAAATATTAATTTTCAACAAGAAATCATTTTTTTGAACTTTGATGGTTTCCCACTGCAAAGTAGCTCAAACGCAGGAGATGAAAACTGCAATTACCTGACCCTTAAAGGGAATTGAAGCAAGGATTCTATCAAAAGCACTTTGCCTATCAGTTGTGACCAGAACAAGATAATCCCCTCCATCATATATATCTCTGACCTACAACATTAACTTAATCATCATTTTTCCATCCAGTACATTCAACACTTTATATGGTGGTCGAGAAAATGAAAGGAAAATTCATGAAATGGGCAATATGTTAATAGCATTGCATGTCTCCAACCTTATCCCTACTGAATGATAAGCATTTGACTATACTCCATTTATTATCCGTTAAAAGGGATGCATGTTCAACATTTTTCATAAAACTTAACATCCATTTTCCTTGGTCCCCTGATTAGCTCTCTAATTTTGACAAACGTGGAGTTTCCTCTAAACCCTTAATCACCATAAAGAATCAATCTTTTTCAATAATTTAACTCGGAAGCCAAACAAGAAGTCCCTAGTAGATTCTTGAACAAAAATTATGACCGCTTGTGAAAAGAATTACCTTGCCTCTGGTTTTGGATTTGAGCTCAGGAACAGTTAAATCGAGATGGGTCTCGGACAGACAGTTGGAAACTGAGTTTTTTATGACATCCATTACTTCAGTTTTGCGGTCTCCATCTGTTAATGCCTGAAGAGAAAGCGATTGCGGCGTTTGGTGTTGGGTGCTTGACATTTTTGATGATGCAGAGATCATAATTGATGGAATTTTTTTCTTTTTTAGAAGTTTTGAAATTGATTTAACTGGCAGTGGAGATGATGATGGCGTATTGGCCAGTTGGAGCCGATTTAGGTTTAAGGTTTTTGGAGGGTTTAAGGATTGAGCCATTGATTTTCCTTCTTTCTGTGTTTTCTTGCACGTATCAGCTGCTCGAGCGGCCTGATACCATTTATTGACAAAACAAGGGATTTGTCATGGTGACGTCATTTCCATCCACAATTTCTATATATATGTTCACTTCAAAATTTTGGGTAATTTCGCTACAAAATTTACTTGTCGTGCCACAATTTTAATTAATATTTTTATTTACGTAGATGGCCCTAAATAAAATTACTTAATGAACTACACTTTTAAATAAACGTTTTAACATAATTTTTGTAGACATCACAATCATTAACCATCCATCCATTATTTCTTTGTAGCTATACCTCAATGAGAAATTCTAGTATATTCGTTCCTCTTATAATTGAACGTTTTGCACTGATTTGTTATCAAAATTCAAAGCGTAACTCACTGGATTGTAATAGGATTTCCCCCGACTTGGACCTCGTTCTTGTTGAACCGGCAAATAAATGTCTTCCACTTCGAACCAGCCACAAGCGTCGTCATGGTAACAAAAACACAGCATGTTCCATAAAGAACAACAAATTATACTAGAGGACACTGGTTCTTGTAAATCATCGTTTAAATCTGTTTGATTAGAAGAGGAAGTTTGTGATTGTAACGCCGTGACTGAATCTTTCTCGATCAGAAAATGTTTCCAGCAAAACTTCTCTAAAACATTAACATTTCCAATAAATTTTTACCGTTCTACATGATTTTCATTTTCAATGATTGTTCAATTTCAATTCAAACCCTTTTACCAACCGTCTTACTCACCTTCTTGCGACTACTTTTCTAGTTCTTCAAATAATAGAAATGATAAATTTGGGAATAGAAAGAGGGAAATTATCAAAAGATGCAAAGCTTTCAGTAGAATGTGCAAGGACCTATAGGAGCTGATGCTAAGAAAATGGAAAGACTGTGTTACAGAAATTCCTAATTATTTTCATTCATTGTATGCTACTCGTTTCTATAATTCTTGAGGGAACTTACAGAATGGATATAGTTTTTCTAGATTTTTTACTGCAATTAATTTGCTCAATAAATACAATATCTATAATTCAAAGTAGTTTTTTTTTTTTTTTTTGGCTTTGCTTATAGTGGAACAAATGCTCAGAATAACAATCCATCCCAAATCAAACTCCGAGTTATTTCAAACTCATTGCACGTGTATGTGTGATTATTAAATCTGAATCGGACTCTTCGATTTGACCCAAGAGTTATAATACCCATTCTGAACTCTTCGGAATCAGAAAATTTCTTAGTTGCACTTTTATCATTTTTTAGTTCTCACTTTTCACTAGATGCAATTCCATCATCGTGAGTATTGAGCATAACCTTTGGATAGGCATTGGTTTCTTGTACCAGCACCAACTTTTGCTTGACTTCATAAGGTATCATTTTTCACATTTGAGTTGGGGGTAGTGTTGGAGGGCGATAGGCAACCTTAGTTTTGGGGATAAATTTAGTAATGTTTAAAAAAACAATAGAGATAAATTTAGAGGGATGAACATATAAAAGTAAAGTGGATATATTTAAATGAATAAATTTAATAAGGTTAATATTGGAATAAACGTGGATGAATATAGTATTTTTTTATAAAATTTAAAATTTTAATAGGGATGAACTTATAGTGGAATAGATAAATAAAATTTGTGATGGAAATAGTGGTACCCTTTTCCATTTTTCTTTTTGAGTAATGATATTTGTAGTGAAAACTATTGGTAGACTTCCTACGTGACATAAAAGTGACGGTTCGTGATTTGATGCATTAATGTGATAATTATATATATATATATATATGTGTGTGTGTGTGTGTGTGGGTGGGGCAATTTTAAATAAATTTAAATTGATGTGTCCAGTAAAATAGATTTCCATATTTCATGGCAGTGAAAAAAATTCCATTTTTAAATTTTGCAGTTAAAAGTAATTTTCTATAAAATTTAAAATGTTTTATGCACTCAATGTGTGTTTTAAAAATTGAATTTGGTTTGTTTGACCGTGGGTATAAACATCTTAGCTGATCATTTCAAAAAAATTTAATTATCATACTCATTTTCAATCATACAATTACATAATAAAATATTTGCACGTAAAACTCAAAACTCTTTCTTGCTTTTTAAACACACAATTTTCAAAAAATCACTATTCAAAACTCTATTTTCTAAAAATAATGACCATTAAATAGATGCTTAATTTTCACAAAATGAATCTTGACAATTATATTGATATAAGTGAAAGTTTCTACTTAATTCTCAATACGTAAGTCAAATATCTCAATAGTAGGAACGATCCAGAAATGTTATATTTAGCCCATTTTTGACAATAATTATTTTCAATTTTTTTTCTATATACTTATTTTCAATTACACAATAAAATATTATTCATGTAAATTCAAAACTTTTTTTTTAATACTTTGTAATCACACATTCCAAAAAATCATCATTCAAAACTCTATTTTCTTCGAATAATGATTGTCAAACAAGGGCTTAGCAACTTGCGACAAGGTTAATAGAATATTTGTGGAACTATTCACGCCTTTATATGTATCCCCTCGTCTTGCTTCTCCCTAAAAAAGTCAATACAAGATATTGATGTAACTAGTGGTAGCAATGGGCCGAGCCGAGTAGCTCAGCCCTTACTCGCACTGGCTGGGCTCGACTTGTGCGAGCTCGTGGCTTGTTTGTCAACGAGCGGGCTCGGTCCACGAGCCCGCCCACAAGCGGTGAGCTCGTGGGCCGAGCCGAGCTTTAGCCCGTCGGCTTGCCCAAATTTATTTATTTTTTATTTAAAGAAGATAAGCCTTTAATATAAAAAAAATTCGGACGCTCTCGCCCACAAGCCGCTCGTATAAAAACCAAGCTGAGCAGGCTCAAAACCAAGCCGAGCAAGCTCGGAAGGTGCTGGGGCTCGTGGCTCATTTTTGACGAGTCGAGCGGTCGAGCAGATGCGAGCCGCTCAATTCGATTGCCACCTCTAGATGTAACTCAACAAGGAAACCAAGTCAAGTGGTCTCACCTGACGGCCAAGCCCCCCTCCCCCTGATGTCTTAGGATATGGTGCTAAAAGTTCCAAATTGAGTCTAGGGAAAAGTCCTCACTTAAGAAAGAATATTCAAGGAACTTACATTCAACAATAAAAATTGGATCCTTTGACCATGTAGGAAAATATTCGCTTTTTGGAAGATTGGATTCCGACACTCTTTCTATTGTTTTCAGTCTTGATGACATACGTTTATATGTAGACCCGACATCTTCTTTTTCTTCCTCTTGAATATGTGCTTTTCTTTTTTCTTTTGATGGAGGAGGTCTGAATGGAGATTGGTCATCGAGTACAAAAGCACAAGGAAGCTATAAGAACTTTAGTACTTTTTTGATTGTGTTGTTCATGTTGTGTTAAATACAATGAAAACTTGAAGTGATGTGTTAAAAGGGAATTGGTCCATGGTGGTTGGTCAAATTTTCAACACAAAGTCACTCTCTTTTAAGAGAACCGTAAGAGAGGAGTCCACCTTTGTATGGTTCCATCTTGAAATTTTGCCATTGGTCTTGAGTCTTAACATTAGACTACTATTTATGGACACATTTTCAAATTGGACTTGCATATCTTTTATCGTTGAGTAGTGGCCGACGATATTGCTCGCGCTCTATAGATGCGAGCTCGTAGGGACATAATTTAATGAATTGCATTGAAACTCACATTGATGAACATATCAAGTCAAAAAAATTGCAATTGACTGTCAAGTTGATTCATGTTTACTAGCACAATTGGAAGTCTAATTGACACTTAGGGTCCGTTTGATTGTAA
>CAIGRN010105595.1:0-11967 GCA_903798345.1 Fraxinus anomala | reverse complement strand
TAGGCCCGTGACACGGGCCGGCCCGTGTAGCTCGCCGAGCCACACGGGCCGGCCCGGGCTCGAGCCGATGCCCCAAAATGGGGCTCGGCCCGAGCTTCGGCTCGGTGGAACCGAGCCCGAGCCGGTTTTCCGAGCCGAGCCCGAGCCGCCCGAGCCGACGAGCTTTTTTGCCATCCCTAATCTGAACGATATCAAATTTATTCTTTCAAATTGATCACGTTCACTTAGTTTTTTTGATAAAACAATTTTTTTATATTTATAACACCATTAGTTTTCTGAGTGATATTTACTGCTTTTTTTGAACAACATTTAGCCCATGTTTGGCTCCATTTTGTATAAGTAATTTTTTTTAAACTCATTTTTACTCCAAATTTCATAAGATCCACAAATTTTATCAATTTTTAATCATAATTCATACATTTCATCGTTTTTTAATATCAAGATTAAAAAAAAAAAAAAAAACTATTCAAGAAGTAAATTGAAATAAATTTAAGTATTTTGTTATTTTGCTAAGCTGTTTTGACATTATTTGGAATTGCTTTCCCTTAAATATTTTTGGTATTGATGTGAGAAAATTAATTTATCCCTAGCATGGGCCAGTGGGTTGGCTAAGCTAATTTTTCGGGACCACAAATAGAAGCTATAGACGATCCAAGAAAACAGCTTTACCAACTTTTTTTTTTCCCATTGTTGACATTTTTCTTACGAAGAACGATAAATTTGGCTGGGGAGAGCAACCGAGCGAATTTCTAAGCCTCCATTCAAGAAGAATTTATAACTGATTTAATTTATAAATAGATAAAAATAAGTTATATATATATATATATATATATATATATATATATATATATATATATACTTGTAAATCCATTAAAACATACGTTTTGTCAAACGGAGATCAAAGGTTTTAACGGTTATGATAATCAAGGTTTGAAAACGTGCGGAATATGACAAGATGCAATGTCAGGCATTACGAGTTTGAGGCTAAAAAATAATGTGGATCCTTTAGAGGTTAAAATTTTCATTTTCATTTTTCTACTCATTTTTAACTACACACTTTTCAATAAAATAATATTTTCTATCACATCAATAACTTTTTCTTTTTTTTCAATCACACATTCTCCATCAATCTACTATTCCAAAATACATTCTTTTAAAATAATATGGCTCAAACACACCCTTAATAAAAATTGATGAAATGTGTGAATGAAAAATTGTGAATTTCATAAAATATAATTAAAATTAAAATTTTAATTTATACCAAACTGGTCGATAGTATGTCCAGTTAGTCCGACCAACGTTCACACTGCCAACAGAAAAAGCATAAACGCGGAAACTTCGTACGTAATGAATGACCAAAACAAACAAGAAGATATCTCACGTCACGTTCTAAGATTTCTTAAATCTGTTTTTTAGTCTTCGGTCTTCTGTTGTCGTCACTTCTTTCTTTTTCATACGTAATTTTANGTACGTAATGAATGACCAAAACAAACAAGAAGATATCTCACGTCACGTTCTAAGATTTCTTAAATCTGTTTTTTAGTCTTCGGTCTTCTGTTGTCGTCACTTCTTTCTTTTTCATACGTAATTTTATTATCAATTCTTCTAAATCTAATCAATTTTTTATTATTTTTACACGGAAATTTTTGTAGTAAGTGATTTTGTCCAATATAAACCTAACAAACGACATGTACAAGGTTGAAAGTTCAACTCTTGAATGGAAAAAGTGGGATACACAGAGTCTCCAATATCTTTAGTTAAAAAACATACGTTTTTTTTTTTTTTTTTTTTTTTTTTTTTTTTTTTTTTTTTTTTTTTTTTTTTTTTTTTTTTCGCGTTAACTTATTCGTTACTCACTAATTACAACTTTTCTTGTAAGACCCTTTCCTTCTTATCTTCGCATATCTCTACTATTGGAATCTTTCAAACTATTGAGTAAGCGTTCCAAGTGTCCGAGCACATAGTAGAGGTGGTGGAAGCTTGGAAGGGAATAGAATGAAAGCGCAACAATAAAGGAAAATAATAGCAAAGTCGCTTAGAATAATATCATCTCGCACCAATGGTGTTGAACAACAATTCAATTGATATCATATCGTACATCATATTAAATGGACCATAAAATCTTGTATTTAATCGAACTTATAATTTAATATCACATAAATTTGTCTTTCTACCCCACTGATATTAAGTCCATGTTTTGTGGCCATTATTTCCAAAAAAACAATGTTATGAATATTGATTTTTAGGGGAATGTGTGGTTGAAAAATAGAGAAAAGTTTGGGATTTACCTGTTGAATATTTTATTCTGTGATTGTACAGTTAAAAATGAGTATATAGAAAAAAAGAATTTGAAAATAAAGATTATCAAACGGGCTAAATATCATTACAAAGTTGCTCTAGTGAAAAATAATAAAATGGGAAACGAAATCATTGAAAGCAAACACTCGTTTGTTTCTCATTCTTTCAAAATCATTTTTTTACATATTCATTTTAAACCACATATTTACATAATAAAATATTTTTTGTGTAAATTCAAGATTTTTTCCTAATTTTTAATCATACATTCTGCAGAAATTCATTATTCAAAACAATATTTTTTTTGAAAAATTGGGAGACAAACATGGACTAAATTAAATTTAGCCCATTTTGATCGAGAATCTTTAATTTTTTTTTTTTTTTTTTGTTAAACTTATTTTTGACAACACATAATCAAAATAAAATAATTTTGCACGTGAAATCGTAATTTTTCTCTACTTCTAACTAACATTATTAAAAAAAAAAATCACAAAATTTTATTAAGCCCCCTTTTTGTCTATTATTTAAATTTTTTTTTCTCAAATTTATTTTCAACTACATATTCTGACAATAAAATATATTTTACTTAAATTTAAAAATTTTTCCTACTTTTCAATTACACGTTCTTCAAAAATTCATTATTTCAAAACTCACTTTCGTCTAATTAATAGGTAAAAAATGGCTAAATATACTCTTACTTGTTTATCAAATATCATGTTGGAAAGAAATCAAAGAATAATGCTATTAGTTGATGTACTCCAAAAATTGTTTTTCATTTTAATTCTTGAAGGCGGCTACTTTTTAACTTGAAGTTTGACCCCGTACCAATGACCATGATTACAATGTCGTCTCTTATCGACTCACAGTTTAGTCTTTGAATTTCCTTTAGTGAATTATGTTCAAATCCACGCCTTCATTTCCACTCTTATCTGATTATTCTTTCATAATTTTTTCTTTCCAAATTTCACACGCATACGTATTCCTTAATTACTACGCAATTTTTGTTTTCCCACTTGAATTTCGACTGGTTTCTGCTCTACACGTTTTCTCCAATTAGTTCCCACTTCAATTTTGTTTTCTGTACTCTTTTTGCTTCATATTTTCCGTCCACCTTTTAGCAGAATTGTTTTGTTCAAATTCAAAAGCTTGTGGAGAAAAAAAAAAAAAACTTGTGGGCTTGGTAGCGATTTCGTATTTTTTTGAAAAATGATGAAGTGTTTTACGATATTTAAAGAAAAGTCGAAATCCCAGGAAAAGAGATCGGCGCCGGAATTGAGTAATCAAACAAAATCAGATAATTTGGATTCAAGACGTGCATCAAAATCCACAAATTCACATTCATCCCCTCGGAGTATAAAGGAAATGTACAAAGAAAGAGAGCAGAATTTGAGGGTTTTTTCTTTGTCAGAACTGAGGGAAGCAACTAAAAATTTCAACAGGCAGCTGAAGATTGGGGAAGGTGGTTTTGGGAGTGTTTATAAAGGTACAATTATGCCTCCAAATGGGCTGGGGGATTCCATGGAGGTTGCCATTAAAAAACTCAATACACAAGGATTACAGGTATTTCTTTCGATACCAAGTTGAACCATTCCATCTAAGAGTTTTGGTTGTCAGAGATTGACAAATTTATTCAGTTAAATTTTCTTCCAAATGTGTGCGGTGAGCTCATTTCTTGAACCCTTATCTATGCACAATTTTTATGAATGGGATGATGGAGAAATTTTTGCTTGGTTTGGTACTATGTCAAACCTCCTCGTCAAAAGCTTAGAGATTAGGCAAATTTCTTCATTTAGATTGCATTTAACAGTTCTCGTGTTGTGGGGCGATTGGTTTCTATTTCATGTCATGTTTCTGCACAACTGTTGTTTCTTGTGATATTGAGTGATTGGATAATCATTTTTCTGATAATTTTGAAGCCAAGTGCAAGTATAAATATGTTTTTAGGTGTTCAGGCAATGTTAACTTAGCAACAAGCATTTATTAGTTAAATCAAAAACGATGTGAGTAACTGTATAAGAAGTACTATTTGAGATTTCCTTTAATATAGTATTTTAGCTAAAAAAGAAAGAAAAAGACTTACTAAGATGACAGAAAGGACGCATTTGTCATGAAGTGCATCTCTCCTATGATTACCCAGCATAAAAGTGGACTCAAATTCTTATGATGGGGTATAGAGATTATTAATAATGCAAAATGTTGGTTTCGTTTAAACCATCATGTCCTGATCAGAGACTATATCTTGTTGAATTGCTTTGTTTAGTCTTAATATGGAACAACAATTGGCATGTTCTTATGACATTCCAGTGTTCCACAATGGCATTATTATTTACTTAGGTTCTCGAGTTTGTTCTGAATCGTCCTTAGAATTCTGCCATGGCAATTTTTGTGCTTGATTAGTCCAAAAACTTTTGTTACCTCAGAATGTTTTCCTCCCAACTTCACAAATATATGCTTGTAACCCTCATTCATTAGTCATGAAATTAATATATGTATATTTTATATATTTTCTAACACTTTATGTACTTTCTCGGGTTCTAAAATTTACATCTGAATTGTTTCTCTATCATATAGGGCCATAAACAATGGGTAGCAGAGGTCCAATTCCTTGGAGTTTTGGATCACCCCAACCTTGTAAAGCTTTTAGGATACTGTGCTTTGGATGGAGAAAGAGGAATCCAACGCTTATTAGTTTACGAATACATGCCCAATAAGAGCTTGGAGGATCATCTTTTCAACAGGGCAATGCCAACAATTCCTTGGAGAACAAGACTACATATTATTCTTGGGGCCGCTCAAGGAATGGCATATCTACATGAGGGCGTGGAAGTTCAGGTACCTCTCTTTAGGTCGCTCACTTTTTTCAATGTAATTGTAAGAACTTTGTTTAACAATTCGTTGTCATGCATCAACAGCTAAGAAATTCTTGAGCTTTTAAGAATATTATGAATAGGAATTTGCGGTACAAATTATTTAGCTATTTTTCTTCTCCTGTATCAGCAGGTGATATATCGAGATTTCAAATCCTCGAATGTGCTTTTGGATAAGGATTTCAATCCCAAGCTTTCCGACTTTGGACTTGCAAGGGAAGGTCCAACTGGAGGCCAAACTCATGTGTCTACAGCGGTAAGTAGTGAAATGATTAAGTTGAATTGAATGGGAATTTAGATACTGCGAAATCCATCTTGAGCACGTTTATTCAAACAATGATTTACTTGTCTGTGGCTGTTTGGTACACAGTTCACTTGATTAGTTTTTGTTTGAGCTATTTTTGCTGTTTTTTTTCCTGGCTAGATATCCAAAAATACCTATACCAATAGGAACCTACAGTGTGAAGAAAATGCATTTTTTAGTTACAGTGATCTCTCCTCCTTAATTGATTTGATCCAAACTCCTAATCCTTAGTTCTTGTTTAATTTACCTATATTCAGGATCCTCTTTGTTACATTGTGAATATCTGTAGCAGCGTGTGCACATAGCTTTCACGTTACCCATGTTTGGGCTTCACTAAAATAAGATTTTGAGGGAAAATGTATTTTGAAATAGTAATATTTTGGAGAAAATGTGGTTAAAAAATGAGAAAAAATCTTAAATTTACGTGTAACATTATTTTATAGAAGAATGTGTGCCTAAATTGAGTTTTGGAAAAATGGAGCCCAAACAGGGTTGCTTATTTGCTCACATGTTTCTAACATTATTTGTTTAATATTGCCCTCGTGATTGAGATGATGGCTTAGTCCCTAACATTTTAAACTTTATTGGCGTTAGCCTATTGGGACACGTGGATATGCTGCCCCCGAATATGTTGAGACAGGTCATCTTACAATCAAGAGTGATATATGGAGCTTCGGAGTTGTGCTTTACGAGATACTCACAGGAAGACGGACTTTGGAAAGAAACCTCCCAACGATAGAGCAGAAGCTTCTAGATTGGGTGAAACATTTCCCAGCTGATAGTAAGAGATTTAACATGATAATGGATCCCCGGCTCCACAACCAATATTCCTTAACTTCGGCCAGGAGAATCGCCAAGTTGGCAGATAACTGCTTAAACAAAAATGCAAAAGTTCGGCCGGCTATGAGTGAAGTGGTCGATATCTTGAAGCAAACGATTCAAGATTCAGAAGAAGGAACTTCAAATGTGAGAAGTCCTCAGTCATCTAGAACTAATCTGTCTGCCCCAGATAAACCATTAAGCAGAGTAGAAGTTACCAATGCTGGTAGAGAGATGGCCCGTACTGTTCGGGCTTGAATGTAAAGGACAAAACGGTCGTATTTTACATATCTGAACATTTTCGTTCCTACTCAATTCAATGCAACTCCTTGGAATCATTTTTGCTACTCTAAATAGAAGTTACCAATGCTGGTAGAAACAGTGGCGGAGAGAGGGGTGGGCTGCCAGATTCTGTTCAAAAAAAAAAAAAAAAAAAAAATTGGTTATAGTCAATTTTTTTCCACTGTCCAATCTAGTAGCCCCTCGTACCATTGAATTCTGGCTCCGCCCCTGAATAGAGAGTTGGGTATTTTTGTGCTTTCTATTTCGTCCTTCTAAAAAGTGAAGTTTCATAAAAGCAAGTATAAAAGTAAAAATAAAATTTTCTTTTGTTGAACTTCTGATATTCTGCCATTGAGAATGTAAATATAGATTTTTATTTTTATTTTCGTGTAAACTTCTGATTTACTTGTTTTGCTCAAAAGAATGCATATTTGTTTTCTTGGACTAAAAAAATAATTGAAATTTAAAATGAGGGTCAAATATTTATTACATTTTTGCATCATTATTAATTTTGCTTATCTGAAAACACGATGGGCAAGTAAGTTCTTTTAATCTATCTCAAAAATTCTTTTGGAGAGAAACCATAATCAAGAATAATTTATATTAATTTGAAAATGAGAATATGGTGAAAAAAAAATTGTGATATAAATGTAATAATATGTAGAAATTATGAACATTTTATGCAATTAAATTGTAGCCTAGTTATTAAAAACCGTGGTGTCAATATATTTAGAGTGTTTGAACCACATTATTTTGAAAGAATATATTTTGGAATAATAAATTAATGGAGAATGTGTGTTGAAAAAGAAGGAAAAGTTATTTATGTGATAAAAATATTATTTTATTGAATAATGTGTTGTTGAAAATGAATAGAAAAATGATAATGAAAATTTTAATGTGCCTCAAATGTTTGAGCTTAGCCTTAGACATTTTAAAGTATTATGAAGGATATTTTAGATTTGTAAATATATTGGAGGCCACCACTTAACCATATGTGCAACTCACCATTTTTACTTATTGCGCCACATTTTAATTGTAGTTAAGATTGTCAATATTTATTTTTTAACACTTGTATACTTAAAGATTGAATTTTTATATTCAACCCTCCATGAATTCAAACATCTCGTCATTGACAATATTTTCTATTAAGATATTTCTAATTTGCATGATGTAAAATGAGTAATTATCACACTTTGAATTTTTTTTTTTTTTTTTTTAAATATGATGGATAAATAAGTTGTTATACACCTTCCAACAAAATTTTCAGACGAAACCATAATAAATGTGCTAATTAATAAAATGTGTTATACATGTAAATAATTCGATAAACAAAGATTAAAGACATTAAATACAATTCAAATGTAGTGTAACCAATATAAATTATAAATTTGAATATGTTGTAATTAATAACTATTATTGGAATATAATTATCCTCGCATGAGTTAATTGTTCTAATCATTCCTAAACTTATGTCTGCGTCTTCAACTGCTCACTAAAATTTCAGATATCGAATTTTTGCTACTAAACTTGTCAAAATATCTGGACGCTACTAATTGTCATGGTATCTATTTCACAAGTCTAATGAAATTGGTGACATCGCGGACGAAATGTATAGGTGGCACTCAAACACCATTATGCAAATTATCACGTTAGAAAGACGTCTTTGATTGCTCACTATACTTTCAAAAGATATATTTGATTGTTCACTATACTTTAAGGTGTTTTAAGTTTTGGTACTAAACTTGTAAAATTGACGCCGACCTATCCTGAAAAATTAGGACTGCCATTCCAAGTATCACTTGCATACAACATTTTTTTTTTTATTTGTGGACGGGTGCTATTCAGTGGAGTCTTACCTAGCTTGCTATGAAAATATACTCAATCCGATGAATAGCTCTTCTTTGTGACCAACTTGGGATGCTCCTCCAATCGAAGTTCCTAAATAGGTGGGTAAACAAAAAGAAAAAAAAAATAGAATGAAGTGACATTTTTTTTATGGATGACAAAATTATGGTGAGTTGGAGGTGTCTACTCCATGTTTTTTTTTATTGATAACAAAATACCGGTGAACTTTTTTAAAAATATATATATAATTAGTTGCTGCAGATGTTTTCATTGATGCACATAACTATGATATATGTTTTTGGATGATTTTTGGTGTGTGTTTTTTGTTGCACATGAGAAATATCAGCTGCAACTGATGCATGGTGGTTAATTGTTAATATAGATTATGGATTTTTTTGGGTGAATATCATACATATTTTTGTTAAAATTATTCATTAGAATCCTCAGTATTTTTTTGCCGTTTTATTTTATCCATCTTCATTGTTCTATTTTTAATTAGTACCAGCAGATTTTGATCAGAATTATCTGATAAATTGTAGTTTGTCCAAGTTAACTTCAACCGGTATAATGCATAATCTTATCAGAAATGGCTTAGGGAGAGATCAAGCATCAAGATGTTTAGAATTTAATATGGATGAATATGTCTCTATTTAGAATTGAAATTTTGCAAATTCTTGCTCTTATCCTTAGTTTTCTCTTAAAAACCTAAGTTTCGAATTATCGAATATGAAAAGAATTGCAACAACGAAATGTTTTGAAACGTTCACTTGTAACCAGGGTTCTATCCGCCTAGGTGCGCCTTGACGTGATGCGAGGCTAAAATGCCCAGCCAAGTGGCTTGACGTCTTATTTAGCAGTCAACGATTGTCGTTGACCGCTAATGCACGCCTAGGATTATCATCCTTTTTTAAATTTTAATTTTTTTTTTTTTACAATTCTTTGAAGTTAAAAATTATTAAAGGTCGGCAATTTCTCTTCCAACTGCTCATCTTCAGCACTTTCTAAGGTAAGTTGGACGCACTCAATATGCAAAAGAAAATAGACAAACCTGGGACTTTTCCTTTTTGACAGTGGGTCCATAGTACTCATGTCCTGACTATAGAATTTCTATACAAGTGCAGAAATTGAAAGAGAAACCTGGGCATCTCCATACTAAAAGTCTAAAAGAATGGTTAATGAGTAATGGGTCAATGCACTGGGTCCACAGTGGGGTTTTCTTTAGTGTACACTATCAATTTTACCAATTTTTTATGTATGAAATGGGGTTGGTAGGTGGATAAACACAACTATAGTATTGTTATTGTATTTGTGATCATTATAATATTCATTCATGAATTTGGCATCTTTGAATTTGATCAATATAATATTCCTCCCTTATGAATTGTGTTCTTTTTGCACTAAAGAAAAAGGGGAAATGGGCAAATATGGGGTATTTCATGTTTATAGAACTTGTAATTTTGTGTGCATCTTAGTCTTATTTTAATTTAGTGCACTGAACCTCAATGTTTATAAATTTTATATTGTTTCTATTTTTTTTAGAACCAATGGAAGAAGGTGATTCTTCAACCGTATCTAAATCCAATGCTAGTCAACTCAAAAGAGATTCCGAAGATGTCGGATGGGAAACCACGATTTTGGTAGATCCAAACAATCTTAATAATGTGAAATACATATTATGTGATAAGGTTGCTAGGGGAGGAATATCTAGGAATAAACTTCACGTAGCGGGAATCAAGGGAAGAGGTGTGGCATCATGTCCTAAACCAAGTGAAGAGTAAAAAGCTAAGTGTGTTGAGGGGATTCAAGGGACCAAGTCTAAAAAAATAAAAAAGCTATTGAATGATGCTAAGTTGAGGGAAGATGTGAATATATATATTTATTTATTTTTTTAGTGGAAGGAGGGCGGTACCTCAGAGATTTTATTAATATGTTCTCACTTGTGGCGAAGGAATACCGTGGTTACAAATGATATCAATGAAATCAATAAATGAGAAAGTACTACTTTCCTTACAGTGAAAGTAAAGAATATTAGGAAAACAGTAAAAAAAGAGTACTTCACTTACAAAAAGCACAAGTTAAAGCAAAAATAAAAGTAAAAGCAAAATACAAAAACTTAAACTCTAGTGTTAGGTAAACCATATATGTCAATCTGAACAAATGCCCTGATATGTTGTGGTAGGTCGACTGGTCCATATTCTTGGTATCTACGATAATGCCAACACTCGGTAGCAAGTGCATCTACAACTTGGTTCCCCTATCTGAAGATGTAGGAAACCATATCTCTGTCAAAGGAAATGATATCTACAATCTGTCTGAGTATCCACTGGATAGGCCACGATCCGCCACCTCTAGGGATGAAGTGAATGACAACAGGCGAGTTTGTCTCAACCCAAATATTTGACAAACCAAATCTCTAGCCAGTAGTATCCCATCACGAATAGCCCTGAGTTCTGCCTCTAATATCATACGCTGTCCATATGAAGCTGAGAAAGCCCTGATATATTTTCATGCGTAGTCCTTGATGATGCCTCCCCCACTCGCAATCCTATCCTTGACACAATCATCGGTGTTGATCGTGACATATCCAAATGATGGAGTGCGCCACCAAACTATGATAGGGGGAGGAGATGGGAAGAGAGTCAAAGAAATACCAAAAAGTATAGCAAGCTGCATGTCGTTACGCCAATGTAACGGTCGGAATAGTTCACCAATATGGAGGAAGGATACCATAGGGTAAACTCTCCAAATAATACGTCTCGAACTCATACGTATATTCCTGTACTTTGCATTATTCATCTCAGAATACCCCCATCTCATAATGTGCCTGTTTCTTGCAAACTGTCCAGAATACCCCCATCTCATAAATCTCTGTCTGACACTCTCTCCTACACTCATGGTAATAAGAAATAAAGCCCCAAAATGTAGCTGAACATGATCTGAAATACTGTTACCAGTAAAAATATGAGTGATGGTCTCAATCTCTGAACAACACTGATATCGAAAAGCTAACTGACTGTCGATCCTCGTCTGGATAATGACATCAAGTGGTATTAAGTCCTGCCATAATCTCCAACAGAAGAACGAAATGGTAGGAGGTATGATATGGTTCCACAGTAGGCAAAATGAATCATGTACTAGCCTGCTAGAGTGGATCACCTGCTATGCTGATTTAGTATTAAATCTACCATCTGATATGGACCTCCAGAAAATGTGATCCGAGACATCAAGGCATAGTGGAATAGTCACAATTTGCTCTACCATAGCTGATGGAAGAACCTGTAGTAATCTCCAAAAATCCCATCGATTCTCCTCGAAAAAGTCCAGGACCCTCGCAGATGTGTGCTGTCTGTGTGGGAAAATGGATGCAGTGTAGAATCACCCATCCAACAATCATG
Source organism: Fraxinus anomala (assembly GCA_903798345.1). Lineage (NCBI taxonomy): Eukaryota > Viridiplantae > Streptophyta > Magnoliopsida > Lamiales > Oleaceae > Fraxinus > Fraxinus anomala. The sequence continues at coordinate 160 of CAIGRN010105595.1, read as the reverse complement.
CCAAAAGAAAATCTGCCCTATCCCAAGGAGCTACGCAATGTGTGTCTCGGCGCATGGTCCAAATCATTTCAGTCTCTTCCAAATAGGAGAGGCTGAGTGTGGAACTACTGCAAGCGATGGATGTGTCCCTCTACAATTGCCCAGTAAAAACTGAGCCCAA
>CAIGRN010105584.1:0-16220 GCA_903798345.1 Fraxinus anomala | reverse complement strand
TCACTTTGGTGGGATTCTTCACTTATTATGAAATGAAGTAGTATAGAAGAATGACGTCCAAACCAAATAATATTTTGAGACAATAACATATAGTGATGTTTTATTGATTGCGTGTTTTGACCAAAGCTTTTAATTATTTGAAAAAAATTGATCATCAAGTTTTTTAGAATAGTATTCATTAAATAATTTCTTAGTTTTTTATTAGTGGATATGTATCATTTACTTATTTTGATCATGATTTGGTCAATTTATATTTTTTAACCCGTGCGTTGAATTTCTATTTGGTCGGAAAATATAAAAAGATCGAGTGGGACATCTTAGGATGAAAAATCTAGACTTCTTTTATTTCATTGAGTATCGTACACTCTTTCTCATGAGTTTAGCCTATTATGGCGCGAGTTCATTCGAATTTTTTTAAATTTCAGTCTATCTTAATGTTATTTTCTGGCTCGGCCCCTGACTATAGATTTAGCAGTCCCATGGTGGATGTAGATTTGACTGCTATAAGGTGCACCATCCATTCTCCACCTATCTCATGGAGGAGTGATGATGGAAGTGGTGGAGGAGAGCAAAGGAGGAACGTTGGCTTTTGCGGTTTGCTTGGCAGTTGTCGTCCAAAAAGGGGCATTTGAGTTTGCAGTTTATAAAGGTCCTTAGTCAATGAACAATAAGAGTTTGCAATCCTACATCCTTGAACCTCACTATCGAATCAAATCCCAATGGAGGAGCAGTGATTGTCGACAATAGAGAAATTGAGTGAAAAAACGAGAGAGAAGAGTTGGGGTGGGTGGGTGTGTGGGTGTGTGGGTGGGAGAAAAATAGTGACAATGATTGGTTAATTGTGAATAATAAATAATTTGTGACTTAAAATGTTATTGTCACCCATAAACTAAGTGTGGGGTATGTAATTATGACCTTGTAATTGTATATTGTGATGCCTTTCCAAAAATAGGTTGATAAGTTTGTTTATTGTCGACTGCTATTCAACTTATTTTTTAATATTCAAAATTATAACATGCTGGTCACGCAAAAGTATTTGAATAGATTTTCATCCAAGTTGACAAGGTAAGCATCAAGAATGAGCATGCAAAACTTCTATTTGACATGTAGTAAATGTCGTTAATTTTCTTAAGGCACGCGTGGTGTTATCCATTTAAGTATTAGTATATAATAAGTTCAATTAAATGGGTCATAGATTCTTGTATTTGAATGAATATATGATTTAATACTACTAGTGCTACCACCTGAACTAGTGTTAAAACAAAACTGTCGCTAAATCTCAATTTGGTCTCCATTTTCTAAAAATTAATTTTTTGAAACCATTTTTAATCATATTTCATTGAACCCACAACTTTTACCAAATTTTCAATCTCGAATTTATCAATTTTTTTTAAATCAAAATAAACTAAATTTTTTATTTTTTAAAACTAAACTAAACATGGCTAAATAACATTACTCCTACAAAAGTTTTGGTAAGTTCAGGTGATGCATCACTCCACAAAGACGTTGATGGTAAATGCAAGTGGCATTCTATTTTCGTGCAAGGTGGCATTTTTCTACTCGAGGAAATATATTTTTCCGTTTTTGTTCGGGCCCAAAAAAGGGACATTAATTTTGAGCACACACACGATACAAATTTGTAGTGTTTCTTGGTGGAAAGCCAACGTTCAGATTTTTTTAATTCCTCCACCCACTTCTCAATTCTATCCTCACAGTCACCTCCTATAAATAACCAGCAAAAGTCCACGCACAATTGCAATAGACATGGCTAAAATATTCGTAGTATTATTCGCTCTTATGCTTTTGGAGGCAGGAGAATTCGCTCTTGCCATTGATACGAAAATGATGATTACTGAAGAGAAAATGAAGATGAATATGGCAGTCGACGCCGGAAGCACGGACAAGAACATGGGTGTAACACCGAGCTCCGCCATAGACGACGACATAANGATACGAAAATGATGATTACTGAAGAGAAAATGAAGATGAATATGGCAGTCGACGCCGGAAGCACGGACAAGAACATGGGTGTAACACCGAGCTCCGCCATAGACGACGACATAAGAAATCACCATAGTATTCCTAGGGAGTCATGGGATAACAACCAAAATCCCTATAGCCCCTCCAACATACAAGACAAGGATGCAACATCCCATAAAAACAATGGTTAAGCTGTCCTAAAGTTCTTTATTTTGTGCATAGGGAATGTTATCTTTATGTCGTAAATGTCAGTCCAACAGTCATGTATGTGATCGTGTATAAAAATTTGAAAAATTAAATCAGTTGCTTCAAAGGCTAGCCCAATAGTTGCATAAGCCCATATTAAAATTTTAAGGAGGGTGCATTCGATTTGATTTTTTTTTTTAAGTAAATGATTTGTAAAGAATTTAATAAGATTTTATTTGATTTTTATATAATTAATGAAAGTTTATAAACTTTAATTTAAAAACTATTATAAAATTTATTTAACTTTTACAACCTTTTATTTTTGACAAGAAATCTTGTATATAAAGTTATATATGTATATAACTTTTCGTACACACTTGTTTTATTAAATTATTTATTTATGCACCGAAATATAATAATATTCTAAATAGCTACTTCCATTACTCAAAAATATTTTTCTTGTGAATAAAATAATTTTTGAAAAAATACAAAAATTATAAGTCGCTTCAATTAGAAAAATAAATAACGAAAAATACAAAAAAGAACTATAACATTTTAATACTCTTTGATTGAAAAAAAAATGAAATCTCTTATGTTCAATATTATTAATATGTCTAAGCATGTAAAAAGTTATTAAATTAAACAAACAACCCATATATAAATAATTATTTTGCAAATCAGTCTTTTTTATAAAATTTTAATTAAAAATAAATATTTTTCCATAGGATATTTATTTTAAAAATAAATATTTTATAAAATTTTAATTAAAATTTTATAAATATTTTTCCTAAAATAGTTATGAATTGTTTGACAATAAAAATCAGACTTTAAAGATAAGCAACTGAACTTGAAAAAACTTTCTGGCTGCCTACTAAATTTTGGCTGTTAACTTCCATATGGCAGTTGCACATACATACTTGTGTGTACAAGTAATACAGTATTTGGCATTTGAAGTCAAATTTCAGGTCCTAGATAAATTAAATTATATGGAAACAAATATTTATTGGATTCCAAAGTCTGAACTCACTGAACTTTTGTCTGGGTATTTGGGGGCTCCATGCGTATAGCACTAGACACTTTTTTCCACGCGGACTATTCGGTCTTGTTTTTCCCCAGAACAAAATAAAATATTAAGGAGAAGGAAAAAAAGTATCATGTTCAATGGACCTCATGCATGCATTCCTTTTATTTATATAAAGAATTAAGGAAAATACGTGTTACATAATCTTTTATAAATTGTGGAATTTTTTCTTTTAATATTTGGCTGATGAGATTTTGACCCATCAAATCTCGTCACATGGTAAACAAATATGTAAATTGTGATGTACATGTAGCACAATCTATTAATTAATCTCTACTATCTTAGAATGAGATTTGAACACATTTGACCTTTTGAGTTAAATTTTAAGAAGAGTTGCTCTTTAAAGAGCACATTGCGATAAAAAATCGTAGGCTGTATTTGTGGAGAGTTATTGTATATTGTCGGTGTCTATGGTAGAATCTGTTGGAGATCTTAAAAGGCCATGATTTAGCCTATGACAAATGTCATCCCCAAGCAGCACTGGCAAGAGATAAAAGGTCAAGTCGATGGACCTACGAACAAGCACAAGTCCAAAATGTGCTCAGTTGGACAACATTTTCTACACCCACTTCTATTATTAAGTCCATGTTTGAAATAAAGTAAATAAAAATTTAAGTACAAATCAATATGAGAGAGACAAATTTCATAAACATTAATCAAAACCTACTAAAAATATGATTTTGCAAACAAGGGCTAAATGATTTTTCAGAGAAAATGTTTAATTAGTATGAATTTACATCCGTTGTCCCTATCTCCCGGTTTCTTTCGCCATCGCACCAATCGAATTTTGATGTATCACTATCGTTGTGAAATGTCGAAATCTTAGTGGGAAGTGTCATATTTTAGTGGGAAATAGTTTTTATTTTTTTATTTTTTCAAACAGGTTCAAGTGTGTACTAAAATTTTGAATCTTCGATAATTCAAAATTATAGCGATGTATAAAATTTTATTGAAGACATAGTAAAAGGGACGAGAAGATGGAGACAACATATCTATACTAAATGAGCATTATCCAAACATAATCGATGACGTTAAAAAAGGATAAAGATTACATATGAAAGGCTACAATCTCGTGCATGTCACTGATAAAGTAGCAAAGAAAAACTTCTGGCATAGTGAGTGAAATTATGCAAATTTTCAAAAGATGTATACCCTACATTTGAGAACAGAAAACAGTCACTAGCTATGATGAACCTGGTATCTAGCTTCTAGATTCTATACCGTTAACAAATGCCCAAATATTTGAAAGGTGGAGAGTAAAGCCAAGAACAAATCTTTTTTCTTTGAAAAGAAGGAAATGATTATTTTGAGAAAATGAGAGAAACCCTCATCTTCAAATCAAGAAATAAATGATTGATTCATGTTAAAAGGGTAAATCTTAATTAATAAAAAATTTAACATCAATCAACATATAAGTATTTGATCTATTCTTCTTATTAATGATGTTGAAGATTCAAAATAGGAATTTAAAATTCAATATAGTTTTTAAGCTCGAGGATCACAAATCAGCAGTTGAATTTTAAGATTAATGTTTTCAACGAATCATTATGTATAAGGATACAATGCTTGAATATGGAAAAACTAATGAACATGTAAGTGTTGAATTACTTTTCTTAACGAGGTTAATGTTTTTAAGATTGAACCCAAAAACTAAATATCGAATGTGAAGAAACACTAATATAGGCGGAATATTACATGTATGGTAAATGGACTATATAGTTTAATAATTTAAAGAATAAAAAGAAGTTGAAATCTTACTTATAATTATTATTTTTTGTACATATGAGCCCGATTTGAATTTTTTTTAGTCTGGTCCCGAATTAGTCCCTACTTCTAACCTTGATACATGTAGTTTCTATCGAGATATTTAGGCTTTGTTTGATTGTGCTTAAAAGTTGATTAAAAATTGTGCTGGTATCTTGTGTATGGATATTGTTAGTTAGTTAAAGAATGCTTTGAAGATGCTTTGAAAAATGCATATCACATTTCCTTTTAGGGTTTGGGCCCGAATGCATTTAAAGTAGTATAAACAAAGTGTCTTCCTCTTACTTTACAAGATGTGGAGGAAAGGAATATGCATGTTGCTCTACCATAGGGTATCAATATCTCTTTTTTTTTCTTTTTTTTTTTCTTGCTGAAGTTAATTCTTTAACTTTTAACAATTTTTTAAATTTCAAAAAAAAAAAATAAATAAATATTAGCACTTGATTGTAATTTTTATATCCATGAATGGAATTTAAAAAGTCAAAGGGGCTACAATTTTGGGACCAAAATAAAGGAGTATTTTTTTTGGACAATAGAAGCTCATTTTCTTGCATTAAAAGCTGTGTCCATAAAGTGAGTTCCGATCTTGAAAATATTCTTGAATGGAGATAGACAGAATTCAAAATTCTCAGGATTAGGTAAAGCATAGTTTTCCTGCTCAACTATTTTCGATTGAGAAAATGGAGCAAGAATAGTACCTTAACTGGTTGTTCATTCTATTCCTCGAGGGAGTTAGGAACAAGAGACGTCAATTTCAACTCACTCTCGTGCGTAGGCTCTTGAATTAATGAGTTAGACCGAAATACATTACCATAATCCAAGGCAGCATTAAATTATGCAATGAGCTAATTGCGGAATTAAAGCACAAAAAAGCAAAAACAGAATAAAAAAAAGTTTGTATTATTTTGGTGGCCATTAATACCATGTAAAGGAATAGAAAACAAGTGCCCTATTCGTTCTTGAATCCCACTGAAAGAGCCCCTGGCCATCACTGTGTGAAACCATCCAAATTGCATTTCATTTATTTTATTTTTTTATTTTTTATTTTTTGTTCCAATGCATTTTTATGTTCCCAACATCTTTTTTTTTTTATTGCATTTTTTTCGTGAAGTTCTCATTAATAGGCACATTTTTTTACAGATGGTTTCCGTCCAAAATGTTCGTTAGAAGGGCATAAAAATTAAAAACACTTATTTATCACTAACATTTGAAACACAAATTTGAATAAAAATAATCATTAAGACCAGATGTATTAATAAATGGACAGTTCATAAGTTTAAAAGAAAATTTGAGGACATAACTACAATAATAGGCAAAATTTAAGAACTCTTAGTACAATTAAAAATTGATGAAATATAAACCAAAGTGATAACATAACAACACCACCCCCCCACCCAAAAAAAAATTATTAAATTATGTATGTATTGATATATGTAGGTCCAGTGTTTCCTCTACCTAAAAAAGGTGGATAAATTGTGGGTCATTGTATAAATGTTTAAGAATAATGTCAATTGTACACGATAAAGTTACATAATGATTTACATATAGATGGAGTGTCAAAAAAAAGTGTAATTTTTTTTTTTTTTTTTTTTTAGTTGAAAAAATTCTGACCAATGAATTAAGATTTGTAGCCAGATGTTTTTAACATCTTTATTGACAAAAGAAGGTGTAAAAAAATGATTGGATGACATTGTTAACTGTTTTTTAAACAGTCCAATGAACTTTTACCACATGGGCATTATGGCATGATTGGGAGAAAATTAATAGCCACGTCTGATTTTCATTTATTAACTCAATCTCGCGTGACTAAATTTTTACTATTGCCCTTTTGCAAGCATGGTAATTGGACCAACCAAGTTTCATTGTACATTGAAATTAAAGTAACTAATAGTTATTTAGTTAATGATGCATATCTTAATGGGGAAAAAAACACAGTGGGATTCTGTTTTTTTCTGCTGAGAAATTGCATTAAAAAAGAGAAAAGATTAAACGCTCAAATTGCGGTCTCTTCTTTCTTCTCCAACCGGAGCGCACTTTTCTCCTGTTACTTTTTTCTCTTTTACCTCTTCAAACGATTCTTTGACAATGATTATAAATTATGACTAATTACAGTAACACGCACAGTGAGAAGAAGAAGAAGAAGAAGAGGTGCAGAAAATCCCATTACTAGTCTTCTTCTCCGGTACTCACTCTTACCACTTGAAAATGTTCAAACTCTTGAATCTGTAAATCCATTACTATTACAGCACCTCAACGAAAAAGCTTAAAATAAGCACATTATCCTCTGAAAGTGGTCTGAAAATGGCTAGCAGAATCTGCATTGTGTTTTTCTTTCTTGGGGGTTCATTTTTTCACCTCAGTTCAGCAATGGCGAACCTCACTCTTCCTGGTCAACACCCCTTTCCTGAAGATGTAGTGCAAGATGTTCACAGGTTGGATAAACCGTTCTGTTCTTACTCTCATTTAGTTTCTGGGCTTCTGCATTTTGAACTTCCTTATTTATCACTCATATTTTGGCTAGCCAACTGCGGTAAAAAGAAAAATAAAATTATTTAGTGCTTTTTCTTGGTTAATGCAGGTTAATGAAATAATTTTGGGTATTTTCAGGGGATTTATGCATTATTTATAGTAAACAGTCACTCATTCTAAATCCCAGAATGATATAGCCCAAATTTTCTGTTATTTTTATTTTGTACTCACTACAAGAATTTTTTGGCAGGAATTCATTTGGGCCTGTTTGGCAGACTTCTACTTCTTGTAGAAGAGCTTTTCGAGGAAGTTTACTTAGATTTGTTTTCTCTAAAAACTTTCTAACTAGATAAAATATTTTCAAAACATTATCCAAATATGTTAAAAGATCTACCAAATGGATCCTCAGTGTCTAGTGGTAGTTCTTAGTCAAAGATATATCATTTATTGTATTGGTTTAATACTTTAATGATGAATGCCATATTCTTCACCTGCTTCCCTCTTTTATCTGTAATGGCCATTTTAATTTCTGGCCAATGGCCAGGGTTCTGGTTTGTGGGTAGATCTGCATAGTTATTGGTTTCTTGTTTGCTTTAACTCTATAGGCCTTAGGGTGGCCCCTCAAAATAACTCATCAGTACCTGTTTGCCATGGGATCCTATGAAGTGTTTGGAATGTGTATTTGTATTTTCACTAAAGAAAATTAAAAGATGTACATACATGTTGCAGAAAAGTAAATGTGTCACTTTCAAGAAGACAAATGCTATCCTACACCACCAACGACCAGTCCTCTTCTTGTGCGACAGGCAACCCTGTAGACGATTGCTGGCGGTGTGACCCCAGTTGGCAGTTGAACCGTCAACGATTAGCCGATTGTGGTATCGGATTTGGCCAGTATGCCCTAGGTGGTAAGGGTGGCAAATATTACGTTGTCACAGACTCCTCGGACCATGACCCAGTCAATCCAAGACCGGGAACACTCCGGTATGCAGTCATCCAAACTGAACCCTTATGGATTGTTTTTGCGACCAACATGCTCATCCACCTATCTGAAGAACTAATTTTCAATTCGTACAAGACTCTTGATGGTCGTGGGGCTCACGTACACATCACCGGTGGTGGATGCATAACGTTACAGTATATAACGAATGTAATCATCCACAACATACACATTCACCATTGCTATGAAGCCGGCGAGACTAATATAAGGTCAAGTCCAACACACTATGGATGGCGCACAATGTCAGACGGTGACGGTATTTCCATTTTTGGTGCTCGTGACATATGGATCGACCATTGTTCATTGTCACATTGCAAGGATGGGTTGATAGATGCTGTCATGGGATCGACAGGGATTACAATATCAAATAATCATTTTTCGCACCATAACGAGGTCATGCTATTAGGTCATAGCGATGATTATTTGCCAGATTCCGGTATGCAAGTGACTATTGCTTTCAATCACTTTGGCAAGAAACTTATCCAAAGAATGCCAAGGTGCAGAAGAGGCTATATACATGTAGTGAATAACGATTTCACGCAATGGGAAATGTATGCTATAGGAGGAAGTGGTAATCCTACCATTAATAGCCAGGGAAATCGATACATTGCACCCTTTGATCGCAATGCGAAAGAGGTAACCACACCAACGCTTTAGTGGACGAACAATCCAACCCTTTTTATATATTTTTATTTGAAATAAATTTGTTATGACAGGTGACAAAACGTGTGGAAACAGACGAGGAGAAATGGAGGGGCTGGAACTGGAGAAGTGAGGGGGATGAAATGGTAAATGGAGCTTACTTCGTAGCCTCTGGACAAGGTGTAGAGGTGAAATATGAGAAGGCATATAGTGTGGAGCCCAAATCTGCTGCATATATTGACCAACTCGTGATGAACGCCGGTGTCCTAACTAACAGGTCTTCTTTACTTTCTTTCCCTTCTTTTTCTTCTCTCTTTTTTCTCTCTCTTCCTTTTCCACGTATTTTTTCGATAAATTATTAGATAGGCGGGCCTAGCAACGATCTTCTCAATAACCCCTGTTACGGAGAGGTAACAACTGGGCCGTAAAGGACTGACAAGTCCAATTTTGATACAGCTCCGGGCGAGCAAACCCCGAGCAAACCCCGACCCTGCACAGCCTGTGCCATTTTGAGCCTATGTGCCTTCAAGAGAACCTATGCCAGTAAGGGGCCCTAGGCCTTAGAGCAGGGTTGCTAGCTCGTACCCACAAGACCAAATGAGCTAGCTTGTGAAAAAAATGTGAGCTCGACTCTAACCCATAGTTCGTCTCAAAACGAGTCCTGGCTGCTCATGGTCTGAGCCGAGCCCGTAAACCGCTCAACCTGTAGTCTAGACACTACCCAGCTCTATGGACTGGCCAGCCTATGGCACAGCATGTTTCAAGCCCAAGCCAAAAAATTTTGGTGCCGGGTTGCTTGGGACTCAACACGTTTTTACACATCTAATTTAACGGGTGTATATCTGCATTTAACTTTTTGTTATTGATGTTTTGAGCAGTGGACACAATCTGGGTAAGTGGTCAGCTGGAGATAACGGCGGCGGAACTGATTTAGATGCAAATTCAGGAGTTGTAGAGGACTACGGCGAAGATGAAGATTCCAGGAGCAGCAGGACACTCTCTCATTCCATTCTCGTCTCTCTTCTAATGAACTTATTGATCTTCTTGTTTCTACATGTCACTGCAACATCCATGTTATTGTAGTATGAATTCTTAAATGAAACGGGGAGGACACAAAAGTATGGTTTCCTTTCCGGAATTTACATCAGCAGTATCTAGAACTCTATTTTGATTTTGAACTTCAGCAAGAAAAACAATCTTTTGGTTGTCAGTTTCTAAATCAAATCGAGTGAATGCATGTGTAAGACTAAAATAATCAACAAAACAATATAGATTCGCATGCAAATGATTTGCAATAAATTCCCAATTCATTTCAAAAATTAATTAAACTATCAAATTAATCCATAATTCCTCATCTAAGCATTACCGCTTATGAATATTCAAAGAAAATATAATAAAAGATAAATTTCGACTAGCTATGTTCTTAAATACGAACAATAACCTTATAGTAAGACATAATGATGGATTATATATCTTACAAGCAAAACGATCATACTAATGTTATCTAGGAGCTTGCTCTCTAAACTTGTATACATCACCTCTTTAAAATTTTCTGGTTGAACCTATAGATGCCACCAGTGTCGCTCTCATGATTATTATTATTAAAGCCAATCTATAGCAAGTGAGCACCTTGGGAAGATGAAGATGTGCCCAATGTTATGGACAAACACTGGCGGAACTCTAGCGATGATAGTGATTATGAAAGTGACCACGATCCAACAAAATATTACATGAAACGCATGATGACGAGTATGATAAAACAAACATAAGAAATAAATTTTATATATTTTGAGTAATGCTAGTGATGTGATTATTTAAGACCAATAACATGATCTCACATCCATACATTTAATTGACTTTATTATTTTATAACACATCAACTGTCACATAGACTGATGATCATCTCTAATGTAGATAAATATCATCATTAATTTATTTTACTCTTTGGTTTGCAAGTAACTAAATTGAATGGTTAGGACAATTTCACTTAAAGCCAATCTATAGCAAGTGAGCGCCTTGGGAAGATGAAGATGTGCCCAATGTTATGGACAAACACTGGCGGAACTCTAGCGATGATAGTGATCATGAAAGTGACCACGATCCAACAAAATATTACATGCAACGCATGATGACAAGTATGATAAAACAAACATAAGAAATAAATTTTATATATTTTGAGTAATGCTAGTGATGTGATTATTTAAGACCAATAACATGATCTCACATCTATACATTTAATTGACTTTATTATTTTATAACACATCAACTGTCACATAGACTGATGATTATCTCTAATGTAGATAAATATCATCATTAATTTATTTTACTCTTTGGTTTGCAAGTAACTAAATTGAATGGTTAGGACAATTTCACGCCCAAAACAGTGGTGATACAAAAGCATTTTTGTTCATTAGATAATGAAGTGGTGGGTGTCCACGACTAAAGCTATTTAATACAAGTGGTGCTTTGATAATAAGCATCGCTCATGCCACATAGCATAATCCTATGGTCCACTACCACAACTAATGCTAGTGACACAGGGATTATTCAAGCAAAAAGTGTGTGTATATCACCAGAGCTTAATGTTGATCATGGCAGTGTACACCTTGATTCATTGGCCAATAGATTAAAATATCAAGCAAGTGCATTTATAAGACTAAACAATCACCAAAAAAACTTCCAGAGTTGAAGCAATACGCAGATTTTCGGTTTTTTCAGGAATTTTAATCACTTAAAGAACACAAATCAACATACTCTCTCTACATTTGGCTTCACCAATTCTCAGCATGACCCATATTAATAGTAGAACTTTAGCACCATAGATTACCGTCCATTTCAGGAAATAGCAAGTGTTACCGATCAATAAAGGATTTGTTCATGAGATCGACAGCTGAATCCATGAACTGCCACCATAGGAACAAATAGCCATATCAATGCAAAAAAGATGCAATTATACATTTGAACACAAACTGATTAGGAAGACTCCTAATATACAAAATTGTTGACACAAGGCGAGGAAATATAAGCTCTATTAATTTGAGATTAGAAGTAGGGGTCCAGGGGATGCATCTAGAGAAAGATAATATGGCAGCAGAATCTGACATTAACTATGAATTAGAGCGGCTTGATTAATCAAACTCCCAAGGAAAACTGATAAACGAACATTGCAGTAGAACAAAGTTCAAATGCATGAAATTTACCCTTCCAATTGATTTGAGTTCCCTTCCAACCGGTTCCACAAACTTCAAGTCGATCTCAATGGGCCATACCTGCAAAGACAGCAAGGAGAATGAATTTTATTTGGAAGATGTTAGCTAAAATCATGCACTGAAGCAGAGGAATAGGAGGATGACCAGGCCATGTGCCACAGAAGAAATTTACAATTCCTATTACCTATGAGCTAGATAACAAATAAAAATATCCCATCCAAAAGCAAATATTTCTAATTTCTAGGAGAATGCTTCAATATTCCAGAGTCCATAAAACAACTCATTTGGTTACATCTAAGAAGTGTATAAAATTCAATATCTGTGTTTGTTGAAAATCTGTGGACAATGCCATCTGTTTCTGTTGAAAGCTTGAAGCAAATATTTGACCTTCACTCTCCAAGTACACATTTTATCCAATTTGTAAGTTAATGTGATATCGCTGCAAATCTCCATTTATAGAGATCTTATACAAATGAAAGTACATTTAAAATCATAACTACCTTAATGCAGTGAATTTCCCTGCTGTTCTGTTGTCATCAACCCCCCCCCCCCCCCCCCCCCCCNCCCCCCCCCCCCCCCCCCCACCCAGAATAATTTTTGAGTGTTACTTCATTGGAATTTCATTAACGTCTTAGCAGTCTAATGATCATCAAGACCTTCCTGTGAATCTTCTTTCACACAATTGCCAAAATATCAGTATTTCAATACCAAATATTAATTAACTTCGAATTTTCTAAAGCGACATAATTAGTTAGTAGCTTACAGGCTAACTTTTTTACATTCCAAATGTCATAGATTCTTGCTTACTCGCATATCATCAACTTTTCTTGGGGGAAGGTTGTGTGAGGTTAACCTTCTTTTAGGGGTTTGTCAAGACTGGGAAGTTCAGCTAGTTCAAAATCTTATGGTGAAGCATTATAAGCTTAGACTTTGTGGATGCATTATGGGTAGAATTGTCTGGAAGGTCACAAGTAATGACATTTTATTTGAGTCTTTCGGTGAGCTTTTTATTTCATGGCACTGACAAACCTGTCCTTGGAAGTATTGTGTAGGGTAGTATGGCCCCAATGGAAGTAGCTTTCCTCCTATGACTGCAGCTAGGGATTTCATTAACCAGGGACAATTTGAGGAAAATAAGAAGTATTTGTATCAGTTGGTGTCACATGTGTAAGAAGGCTGGGGAAGAAGTTCATCATCTATTACTTCATTGCTGAGGCTGCTTATAATGATGCAGGATTTTTAATTTATAAATGTAATCATTACTTATCTGAAAAATGTACCAAAAAGGACTAAATTGAGAATCAATTCCCAAATTAAGTCATCTATATTGCAAGGCGAACAATGTAGTGCTGAGTTTTCCCGTAGGCAACATACAGGAGATGAAGAGAAAAATGCACTATTTGCTGATAATAAAAAGCTCAGGCTCATGAAAGGCACCTTAAGACCAAGTAATTTGATGGGTGCAGTCTGTCCAGGCACAATGCAATCTGGCCCTGCTGCTTCCAATATAGCTTCCTTCCCTAGCCCGCTCCCGATAGGGTCTGGGTGCTGAAATTCCCACCAAACGCACATAAGGATACAAAGCATAATGCTTTACCGAACACCAATGCCAAATAACTTAATTCTTAATTTTAGAAATCAAAGAGACTGGTCAATAGACATTCATTAAATAAAAAAAAAATCATAGATATGCAAGGTAAAGATTGGAACTTTACATGAAAATATCTAAACTGCTAAACATCACAAAAGCAAAAACACAGTCCTAAGGACTTTTGCACTCAAAAATCAATAGAAATTATGCAAAATAAATATTTGAAATCTAAATGTATATATAGAAACAAAGTAAGGATTGCAACTCAGAATAAAAAGATTAGAACTTTGAACAACCTTATATTCTTCTTCAATTATTCTCACTAGAACATAATAGAATTGATAAAAGTGCAGGTTTGGTAAACAATAGCGAACATGACTAGAAAGTATAATGAACAAGATTTTTGTATCTTTTTCTTCTATAGTAATGTCCATTGCAATATGCCAATATCAATCCTCCTTACCCTATATACCAGAAAAAAACATAGAAACGTACAAAAGATCAAAATGCAAGTGTATAAAACTATTGAAACTTTGTAAAACCCACCAGCAAAAGCATCAATATGAAGTTCAAAAATAAAATAAAAATAAAAACCCATAATAATTAAAACAATAGATGTCCACCAACCTTCATAACAGAGAGAACATAATCCGAAAGGGGGGTTTGAGGAAGACGAAGAATGGGGGAAAGGTGAATTTTAGGAATAGGCTTGGAAGCAGAGGATGCCCTCCATGGCACATCTTTTTGTAGAGAGGCTCCTCCTTTTCTGGACATTAGTTGTGCTAAAAGTATATCTACTGCTATTCTCTCGAAAAATATGCAGTGTTACGCACAAGGAGATGGATTGGGTGGGATCTTCTTACGAATGAGAAATTCTGGTTTTCTCTGTTTAACTTTTGTTGTTTGAAGATAAAGAAATTGGGTTTATACTGGGTTATATCTACGGCTGAATGCTACGCGAAGAAGATAAGTCAGACGATGGATCGGGAAGACCTATAATGTAGAAGATTAGGTCCATTTCTTTACTATTTTTAAATTATTCTATTTTCGATTTTTCAAAACGTTGAAAATGCGTTCTCTTTTTTATTTTTAAAAACGTATTTTTTGAAAATAAATTAAAATTTTTTAAAAAAAAAATTCAAAACGATAATTACAATCAAGCCAAAATTTTCAAAACGCGTTTGGGGTGTTTTAAAAAAAAAATTCAAAATGCCAAAAAGAACACATTTTCAACAATCTCAAAATGGACACTCAAAACAGAAAACTCAAAATGAATTTAAAACTCAAAACACAAAATTGAAACACAAAGATAATAATCCTAGTGATTCGACATATTTGGATTCATATAGATATCTACACATGTGATACTTCATTGTACGATACATAAAAGATCCGTCGATAATTAGACCTTGGTCTCACCGTCTATTTTAATTTTGTTTCACCATCGCAACTTTATATTTAATTTCATCATGACCACACAATTTGATTTTATTTAATCATGACCATTCAATTTCATATCATGTTTCACATGATTATTCAACTTCTTTTCACTATTTTCACTAATTTTAAAAGAAGTAAAATAGTAACTTTGAATTATATATATATATATAATTCAAAAAAACCAAAAATAAAAGTCTTTTTATTTTAAATTTTTTTTCTAAAATAAGTTTTTATTTTATTTTATTTTTTAAGAAACGTTTTTTTTTTAAAATAACTTTTTATTTTATTTTTCTAAGCAAAGTTTTTTTAGAAATAATTTTTTATTTTATTTTAAAAACGTTTTTAATAAGTTTTTATTTATTTATTTTTTTACGTAATGTTTTTTTAAATAAGTTTATTTTATTTTTTTGAATTAACGTTTTTTAAGTAATATTTTATTTTATTTTATTTTAAAATAAGATTTATTTTATTTTATTTTTTAAATTTTTTGTATATATTTAATGTAAAGTTATCGTTTCATTACTTTTAAAATTAATGAAAATGGTGGGAAAAAGTTGGGTGATGATAGTGAAATATTATATGAAATTAGATAATCATGGTGAAACATTATATGAAATTTGGTAGTTATAGTTAAATAAAATCAAATTTGATAGCTATGACGATACTAAATATAAAGTTGGGTGACTATGGTGAAACAAAATAAAATTGGGTGGTCATGGTGACACTAAGTATAAAGTTAAGTTGTCATTCATGATCTTTGTTAGATTGTAGATAATTTGTAATTAACGATTCTGTGAACAAAAGGATTGAAATTGATATATTATAAAAGTTTAAGGAGTAATGTGCAATTAGTCAAAA
>CAIGRN010105578.1:0-17592 GCA_903798345.1 Fraxinus anomala | reverse complement strand
TGATGCTAATTTAAATGATAAGACATGTTTTAACATTTACTATTAATTAAATCTTTACAATCGTTTCCTTTCCCATCCAACAAGTGATAAGCAGGCTATCATTATAAATTTCCCAATATCTAGGCATGAAATAATATTTTAAAATAAGGAATTTGATTGATAACTTTTCATTTCTCTTACACGTGTTCGACTCATTTGAAATTAAAAGATAACTTTATTAATTCCAATAAAAAAGATTGGCTCTTTTGGTGGCACAAATGATGACCTGCCATCTACTATATGAGGAAAGTGTCAATATACTATATTATAACATTTATTAAATTTTAAAAAAAATAAGAAACCATTTTATCTATCCCTATCTAATCCACACGTGGTTGGTATTTTCCATAAATTCAAAAATAAATCTAAACAAACACCATTAAGTGATAAAGTTTATAAACTTGAATATCTTGGATCTAACTTATTAGAATCTTTTTTTTTCTCGAGTCTAATATACATGATTAATTTCGAGCTATCCAATGAGCTCAGATATATTTATCATTAATGTATCGATAATTAAATATTTGGCCCAAATAAAATTTCTCTAGTCCACCAACTTTCAAAATATGAAAAGTAGTGAATGAAATAAATAATTTTATTCTGTAAATTTTCGAGGTGTTACATCCCCCCTTTCTGCCCAATTCTTTGGTTAGGAAAAACTTAACTCTGTAGAAAAGAATTTGACTTCTGTATTAGCAAAATCTTGCATTAACATTTATCACAAGATTATGATGCTGTTGGGAAGACTTAGTTTTTATATTGTTTCAAAATTATTATTTTTCTCCTGATAAGTATTTCTGATTGATATTCCCCCTCGTTTTAGTATTTGTGAGGTGCATATCACACGAAGAAATTGGAGAATAGAATTTGTAAACCATTCTTGCTTAAATAGTACTTTAATTGTGAGAAATGTATGATAAAGAATTAAAGTGCAATTTCTATATGTTGAATAAAGCTTCTTTAACAGGCAAAAATAATTTATTGTTGTGACAGGGCCATTCACTTACCAGGAAGCTTGATTCGGATGGTAAGGTTGACACAATGCAGACTTTGCACAATTTAGCTGAAGGTTTGTCTAAGTCAAATAAGACTAAATCCGCCTTGGTTTCTCTCTTCTTTCACGTGTGAGATTATAATGTTCGTGTTCTACTGTTTCTCAGATGAGCTGCAAGGCTTTGAGCAAGCTTGGAGAGGTAATGCTGATGGGCATTTGCCTGGCTGGAATACTGGATTTGACTTGCATTCTGGTGCAGGTAACTTAAGATTGATATGCCAAATTTCTTTCTGATAAGAGGGAATATGATATTGCATTCACTCTGATTGCATGTTGGCTATGCTGAACTTGACAATACAAAGAAAAAAAATTAATCAAAATATTGTGAATTGTCGTGTAGGAGACCGTCAACTACTAAATGCGAACACATGCCTAGTGTATTAGGAAGTTGTATATTCTTTACGACTCCCTAAAGACCATGATTTCATGTATATGAGCCACTAGATTATGCTCCATTACTTTCATAACTTGTGCACAAATAAATTTGGAAAAGAATAACACACACTTAAACGAGTATTATCCTTAATACAAGTGCCTGGAGCTATGTTAATGTTACGGATTTGAATCTTGGAGATATATCCATGAAAGTAAGAGTACTAATGAACGGAATTTACATAAAGTAGAATTGTACCTAAAGAGGATCCTTTTCATAAAAGACGCTATCTTATACAAGTCAAAAGAGGGAGGGTCGGGTAAAATTGATATGGCCTATTTACGGATTTTATTGTTGCTTTAGAACATCTGGCATAGTGGGAAGAAAAGGATTTGTGTGGTCGACCCTTAAGGGGCCGTTCTCTTTGTGTTTCAGTTTTGTGTTTTGAGTTTTGAATTCATTTTGAGTTTTGTGTTTTGGGGGTGTATTTTGAGATTGTTAAAAATGTATTTTTTTTTACATTTTCAAAAATTGTTTACGAAAATAAAAAAAGGAAAACGTGTTCTCCCTCTCTCATCTTCTCTCTCTCTTTCTCTATATCCCTTGTTTTCAAGTTTTTCGTGGAATTGNTCGTTTTCCAAAACGCGTTTTCGAAAATAGAAAAGAGAACGCGTTTTCACTGTTTTGAAAAATCGAAAACGACCCAAAACGGCTAAAGAGAACGACCCCTAATTTGTTCTTTTAGTGTCATAATTTGGCATGGTCACTCCTTGTTCTTTACAGACGGTAGAATAGTTGTGTATTCAATTTTAGCCTTTTTGTGGAGTAAAAAGCAGATATAGGTTCCGGCGCTATTTTACATTGGTGGAAATTTTATTTTATTTAGTTTTTCCTCTCTGCCTCTGTATTTTCTTTCATTGATGCCAAGTTTGGGATCACGTGCTTATTCATCATTTCATATATGACATCCAATGGTGGTTAGGGAATACTGGTGGTGCGCAGACTGATCTGACTACCTGGGGAGGTTTTGCTCGTCCATTTACGCAGCAGTTTGGTAGAGACGAAATGTTTGGACCAGGTCGAAGTTATCAGGCTCAGTCTTCCAGTGGAAGACCCAAAAAGGTCGTCACGATTAACATTGAGTGAACTCGCATAGATTGTCGGGTTAGAGTCGAGAGCATTCCTCGTTATCATCCTCAAATCTATCCTGGACTATGATTATCGTGGAATGCTTTTCGTCTTTTTCTTTCAACAATGTATCGTATCTTATTGGATTATGAGGGTTGTGACACAGTTTGATGTTCAAATAGTGTTGATGGATTGTAGTCATTTATGTGGAAATACCTCGTGGAACATTTGATTAGAATTCTATCAATTGATTAGGATTTAATCCTTAGACAATGATTCTTCAGTTGGATAAGAGTCTATTTGGTTTTGCTTTAGTTGCTTTTAAATTTTATTTTCTACTCTATATTACTTTTCTTTAAATTAGTAGTTTAACTTACTTTTTCAAAAACTATTTTAGAAGTGTAGCCAAAAATATTTTATTTACTAAAAATTCTGCATTGTTTGAACTAATCGGGTATATTTAATTACTCTTTTAAGTGTATTTTAAACTTAACTTGGCAAAAACAAGATTAAATTTAACATAATATATTTCTAATATTAGTTTATATTAAATTATTAAGAAATTAAACCTCCTCGAGTTCAGAACTTGGTCGACATCCCAACTTTAGGATGTAACACGAGTTAAAAATGTTCTTGCCGAGCAAAAGGTATAAAAGAATAGATACTAACGCAAGTTGTTTTTCGAAAGTATTTACTATTATTAAATAAGAATCGTCTCTTTGAAGAAATTTATTAGATTTTGCAGGTCCACTACTTGAAAATGAGTACAAGAGTATGTTTACTTTATCGAACATAATTTTTAAAACTATATTTTTATACAAAAAAATAAATAAATTTTTTTTAGTAAGCTCCTACTTGGTTTAGATGAAAATTAAAATTTTAGGAAATTTTTGATAAAAGTTAATGGAATGTATAGCTATAAATTTGTGAGATTTATTAAGGGTTTGTTCGGTAGAGATTAAAAGTCAATTAAAATTGAAAATATAGTCGTTATTGGGTATCATTCGTTTAATAAAAGTCAACAATAATTAAGGTCTTGTTTGTTTCTGATAAAAAATCAATTAAAATTGAAAATATAGTCGTTATTGGATCACACCCATCTAATAAAAATCAACAATAACGACTAATTTTTCAATTTTAATTCGATTTTAATCTCTATCAAACACAATCTTAAATATATGATTAAAATGAGTCGTTGGCTTTGTTTTAAATTCTAATAAAAAATTTTAGATAACAAATAGAGGCTAAATATTTATTTCACTTTTGTTACATAAAGTAGTATAATCAGACCGGGTGGAGTTGGGCTTTGAGGCAGCCCCTGTCGGACCAGGCCCATTTTAAGTAGATTACATTTTTCGAGAAGCTTCTCCCCAACTCTAAAAGCATGTAATCACTGATGAGATGGGATGCCCAACTGAGAAAATTCGACTACAAGGTAATTTTCACTTTTTAGATTTGATTTTCTATGAATTCCATCTGTAGATACATTTTCATTCGTTTGTATTCCATTATATTTCCTTGTACATTTTCACTGTTTTAATGGAGAATTTCATAGGGAAATGTAGCTACGTTTTTTGTTTTTCTTTGTACGAAATTACCGATGAAAAATTCTGTAACAATGCATGAGAATTCTGGGAGACGAACACATGTGCGCTTACACAAAGATAAATATTAGATGGACGTTAGGTTCCATGGAAGATGGAACTGCATAGGTGAAAATACTATTTTTGAAAAAAATGTAGGATACCAAAATGCCGTTGATATGTTATATAAAATAATAAAATTTATTAATTTTTACAAATTCTATATCTGATTTTAGAAAAGCTATTTAATATCGATTCAAATTATTATCTTTTGTGGTATAAGGATTAGAGTCTGTATTAAATTATTTTTTAGTTGAAGTTCGCAATCAAGTTTATTCTTAGTTAAAGTTCGCAACAAAGCCCATAATGAGTCTAATTCTTGACCGAAGTTTTCTAGTATATTGGTCAAAGTTCCCCATAAGTTTCTTCAAGCTCTCAATTATTTGAAATTTTACCAAAAAAATTAGGAATTTTTTTGAGTTCCTGCAACTTAGTTTTTCTGAACAATCAATTGGTAGAACTGTAACCTTTTTACCCATTTTATTTGGAGCCGTCGTGGTTATTTTATTCGTGTTGTATTATTATATAGTTTTATGAGAGTGTTTTGATCTTATGTTTGTTTTGGTTATTTTTTTTTTAATCATTTATTCTCAGCGTAATATTTTTTTATTTAGGTGACTGAGTTCTTGTGTAATTGCGTTCATGGCTAAGCTATTTGGAGGGAAGGATCCATTTGACCACCCGTTCTTCACTCAGCCATTTGGCAGTTTGTTTGGTGGGAAGAATCCATTTGATGATCCTTTTTTCACACGCCCTTTTGATCAACAGCCTGGGTCACAGCAAATTACTATTGAGGAATTGAACCCTGATAGTGATAGCGGAAATGGTTTTCAGAACAAGGACATGTCAAATAAAGAACTTGTTGTTAAGAACCCTACTGATCATGCAAGTGGTATCCATTTTGTTGTCAATTTGTTATGTTATTTTTCCTTTTTCCCAAAAGTACTGTGAAGGTTGCTTTTATAAGTTTGAGCCCATGATGATTTTTTATATTAACAGTATCTTCAAATATTACACTTTGAACAACATTTTATATTATGTTGATGGTTTTTATCAAAATATATTGAGATGGTTTAATATACAATGAAAGCATGCATGTCATTGTCCATTCATGATAATTGTGCAAATGTAAGACCTTCGACAAAAAAATGATTCGACCCACGAATGAGGGTGCGCTTTTGTGATAAAATTTAATTAAATAAAGATTAAACAAGCTACTAAGGCGACCGGTAAAGGAGTGCCCAATTCATTTTGAACAGAGGATGTTTAGGATACGCTAACAAAATTTCTGCAGTTTGCACGTTGATTTCTTTTGCCTTTTTATCTTTGTTCTTTACGTGGGATTGTCGGTGTTCACTCAATAGGTATCCAGAGCCTTAGTTATCAGAGAGTAGCATATGGAGGTACGGATGGAGTGTATTATAGTTCCTCCATTGGCAAAATGACTGGTGGTGATGGGGTGAGTGGCATATTCATGTGGGACGGTGTTTTGGTGATTAATATCATTCTAATCCTTTTATTGTCATTGGAACAGGTGGTTTTAATGGAGATGAAAGAAGAAGATAAGATAGTTGGAGAATCACTTCACACATTGTCCAAAGGAATCCACGATAAGGTAATTTACTTGATGGGGTGCATTCTGGTATCATAAAACTGATCACAATATATTTATAGAATGCAATGGATACCCTTGGCCTTAAGAAACTTCATCCTGGTGAATGTTTGGAATATGCTCATAAAGCAGGTCCTGTAAAATTCCCTACAGTATGGTAATATTGTTCCATATTTGAGTTATCTGGCTCTCGTGATAGATAGCAAATATCTATCTTAAGGAATTGAAGTTCTTTCTTGGCAAACTATTCTAACTTATGCAAATGCTTAATTCATAGAGTTAATCCGAGAACTTCGTAATGGAACATATCTAGCAGTTCGCAATGAAACAGCCTGAAAGTTTGTCTTTTGTTATGTTAGTTATTATTTATGTTTTCTAATATTGCTTCTGTAGGGTCATTCTGTTACTACAAAACACTCTTCAGATGGTAGAGTGGATTCACTACAGACTTTACACAATCTGAATGAAGGTTTGTTTCTTTTCGAAAGTGTTAAAGAGGCATACTTAGTAAATTATTCTTCACGATACATCTTGCTGCTACTTTATTTTTATAGACGAGCTTGATAGTTTTGAAGAAAATTGGAAGATCACTGCTGAGAAAAAATTACCTGGATGGAACAATGGGTTCAATTTACTTGAGAATGCAGGTAGGTTGCTTTAATATCTACTTTCTTGAGTTCTTTTTATTCTTTTTTCTTTCTAATTTTAGTCTATTAATTACCTTCTGTCTTTTCCTCTTATTTGACGTATTTTGAATAACTGGACTTAAAATGGAAAATAAAACACTCAAAGAAAGCTACAAATGTTTTCTGAAGAGTGTGTCTAAATTGGCTAGATCACCTGCCTTTGGCACTTAACATGGTTGTATGAAAACCACAGGCACAAAGATTTGGACAATCTTGGGCTTCAATTCAACACCGTTTGAAGAGCAAAAACTCATTTCTTCTGGAATCTTTTGTTGTTCACATATTCATCATACATATGGATTGACATGGAACCAAATAGTCGAGGAAGTTGAACCATCTAATCCTACATCAAATTTGGGCTTATCTTGCAATGAGAAAATTGCAGTAATAATCACCCTTCAATTTGTTCAAAGGTGTTCAATAGTATAACACCATCCCTTGTTTCTATAGGATTTACAGAAAGTACTTCATGGAGCAACTTATTCAATTAAATTTGTTGAAGTTAACTCTATAGCATTGTTATAATGCTGAAATATATTCTAGACTAGAATGTTAAATAACAGTCCTTTGTCGTTCTCATGCTCCGTCTTCAACGATAAATTTCAGAGTTACATATGATATACCATCCGAAGATGATTTCCGTACAATCTGATTAGGAACACAGTTTTTTTATTTTCTTTGTACAGATAATAAACACCGATAGCCTATTCATTCACATATTTATATTCATATGTTCGAGTCTGCTTGCCTTAGTCCTTTCCTAATACACTATCAATGTCTGCTTCCTGTTGTTTGTATTCCTTAGTTATCTGTCCTATAGGCGCGTCATAAATGATTGTTTTTTTCAGAAGAATAAGCATGTTTGCCAATCCGGACAACATAACTAATGCATTAATGGACGATTGCACACCGTTATTTCTGTTGGAGTCTGCAATTCTGTTACTTTTCGAAAGACAGAGGTTGAGTGGCTAAACTGAAACAAAAAATGGAAGTTCATGACTAATTTCGAAAAAAAAAAAAAAAGGTCGAGTGGATTAAGTTAAGTTCTTGGATTAATAGTATTTTTAATCCTGTAAATATACGATATTAGGCAAATTTATGTTTTTACATGGATGAAAACGTTGAAAATTTTGCCTTTTGAGGTTTTGCACGGTTGAAGTCAACCATGCCTGCTTGTTGCATAAGCTAGAAGAAATGTCGGTCTCCTGTAAGTATGAAACCTTTTCCGGTATTTTGTGCAGGGAGTGACATCAGTGCATGGAATGATTTCCCTAACTGGAGTGGTTGGGGTGGATGGGCTCTTCCGTCACTGGAATACTTTGGAAACGGTGGTGAAGCAGAACAAAATGGCGAATCCCAGGGGCATTCTTCACGTGGAAGATCCAGGAAAGTTGTCCCAGTCGAGTAAACTTTCTCAGTCTTTGTGGTGGTTCTTGTGAGTAAACTAGCACTATATGTTAGCCTATATATATAGTTTCAGTAAGTTATGTGCTTTGGTCTTTTGACATCCTGATCATATGACCGTGTTGTGTCAATATGTTGGTTCTTGTGGAGTTTTCAGCCCATAAACTTCTAGTATAACCATGTCCCGATAATGGAAAGTATCGAATTGTGATATCTTTGTGTACTTGCCTGGTCCAGATCAACTTCTAAATATTATTCGATCTGTTTTTTTTTTTTTTTTATTTTTTTATTTTTTTGGGTAGTTGGTTCGCTATCTGTTCGCTTTATGTTGTTCCCTCTTGTTGCTAAGAATCTAGCTGGTTTAGATCTTTCAATACATCCGATAATGACAATAATTCATGTAATCTAGTTCGAGGTCAAATTAACGTCATGTGCAATTTTATCGTCTAAATCAATGATTCTCTTCATGTATGGATTCAAGTTTACAGATTCAAATAGGATGAGGATTTAAAACATCACTTTTGAATGTTGGAAGCCTATAGGTTGGGGATTCATGTCCTAATTTACTCAAAAATTAAATAGGGGATGAAAAATAAGCGAGCCTGCCCGTGGGTCGACTTGATCACGTCACTGAATCTGAGCTCAGCTCATCCCCTAAGCTCGTGGTGGAGCGAGTCGAGTCGGTAGTTGATCAGACGGGTGACCTGGGCCATTGCCACCCCCACTAAGTAGTCAATTTCCTATTCCAAGCATTGAATCCTTTATTGTCTAATGTAATTTGTCCAATTCATACTTTATACATTAATGTTATATCATGCGTTAGTACTTATTTTCACAATTTAAATTAACGCAAATACATATCCAATACAAATTAGTCATAGATATAATAATTTTTAAAAATTCTTATATAATCATTTAAACATTAGATAACAAGTGGGCCTTCAATTGAATTAGTGATTCAACGACCTTGTGACTTTAAGACTTCTTCAAAGTTCAAAACCTCTCTTGTAGGGTCTTTGTAAAGTTCCAACATGTGTCACACTTGTGACAAAAACGTAAAAAATAGTACGATTTCACCGATTAGAATCGTTAGAGAGCTCAAGTCGGCATAGAAGAGGACTTGTTAACTCCTGCTCAAAAGAGAACATAACTAAACTACGAGTTATTAGGTATTTTGTAAATGAAACATTCGTGTTTAACTCTAATTATAGAATCAAACCGTTCAGTTTGGTTTGATTTTGTTTTGTTTTCGGTTCCTCTTTAGATACATAACATGGTTAAGTTCTTCAATGTTATCATAATTCGAATAACTTTTCTCCTAATATTTAAAACAACACAATAATATAACAAATAATAGCCTCCATCTTAAAGTGTAAAATTCATATTTTGCAATCATTTTTAGCTCGCTACTTCCACTTTAATCATTCAGCGGTGTTTTGCAAATTGACAAGTGCTGCATTTCAGCAGTATCAAGAACCTTTACTAACATTCAAGAGTTGTAATCCGAAATTGACCCGTAAATTATTATTATTATTATTTTTGGGTGTGTGCTCATCAATTTAAAAATTAACACCTTGAATCTAATATATTTCCAATCTTGCTGTCGCTCATGAGTATTGGACGTAAAAATAAGGTGGAGGTGGGGAAGAAGACGAAGAAATTATCCTCAGAATACACTTACAATTACAAAAACAGAAGGTCGAAAGCTCGTTTATTCGAAAAAAAAAAAAAATAGAAATTTATATAAGCATTTACAAGCCAAAAATAAGACCTTGTGCAATTTTTTCAACTATTTACACGTGATTACTCCTCTTTACAAAATTTTGCTATTACTCAACTTCTAATTTCAACAAATTTACCGTCGGAACAAATGCTCCTCCCCTGACATCCGATCGACGTGGCTGATCCACCGGTGGCGACCACTGTGCTGACCATCGAGTTTTCCACCGTTGCAAGATACATATGCTATATCTAGACCATTGCCCACCGGTAGAATCACTGACCTAACCACCCTTACTGTATTAACAAGAACTTTAACCCATTGAATCCTATGATTAATACCTAATTGGGTAGCATTTTTGCAGACTAAAACTGCACCACGGTGGCTCAATTTAGCAACTCTAAAAACCCTAGTATAGTACTTGAACCGTGCATCCACCACTAGAAAATCAACCCCATCGAGAGTTTCGATTACCTCCGCCGCCTCTCCCACCAACACTTCCGGCAAGGATACTCCGGAATATTCTTCAATGGCGTTGATGTAATCTAGTTTGGATTTTTCATCTTTTACAATGCATACATGTCTGCCACCGGAGTGGCGGGCGGCAATAGCAAGGCCGACACTTTTTGTGGTTGCAACACCGGAAAACCATGCTTCTACGATTAGCTTTGCATTCCAGCCACCAGCCATGGCGGATATCATCTCTGCTGCACTGGATTCTCTGTTAAGGCCACCACACTGCAAGCACAGCATATTTTTACACTGTAAGGTTATATTCTTTGTCCCTCTTATTTGGCTAAAAATCAGGTTTTTAATAAATCTTAATAACAGTTCATGAAATATATGATTGAAAATCTGATAAAATATGTAGGTCCGATAGACGAGACAAGACGAGACATAAAAGTTTATGGTGTACTTACGGATCTTATGGTGTCGATGTAAGCCGCGGAAGCTTTTTCGGGATACCAAACCAGCTTCATTTCTCTTCTTCTTCTTCTTCTCTTCCTTAGATTTTCTCCTCTTTTTTTTCTCTTGATAAGTTCCTAACAACTAAGAATATATTTAGATCTATTGGTGGTTTCAAAGGTTTATTTCTTCGTTTATAAATAGTCGTTTGAGATAAGAGAGTTGCAATTCAATATAAGAGTTTGACATTTGCATTGCAAGTACAATGTGTGCAAGACTTTGTCCTATTCACCGAATAAATTAGTCATGATAAGAGTTAAAGACTATTCTCAACGCGCTCTCTATTCTCAAATAGCATAATTTATAATTCAGAAAGTTCTATAAATTTGAATAGTAAAAACTTTACAATACTATAACAAACTCTTTATTTTTAACACTTAATTTTACTACTTTCAAAAAATATTTATTGTTTTTTCTTATCTTTTATTTTTACTAACTTTTCTCTAAATTATTATATTATTTTTCTCGATTAAAAATTTAAAATATTTTGAATGCATTTAATTATGGAGAGTGAGTTTAATTTTTCCAAATTTAGAGAGCCGAACACTATCTATTTTAAAATGTTAATTTAAAGAATCATTTGAAGCATAATTTTAAAGATTGATTCTTTAAAATAGAGAGTATCTCATATTTAAAATATCTCTTGAAAATGCTCTTAATAGAGAAAAATATGGAAAAGAAGGCACGAATATTTTAAAGAATATGCAAAATTATTGTTTTATTGAGAATATGAATACAAGGCAATACAAGAAACTCCTATTTAAGTTGTGTTTGAGCCACATTATTTTGGAAGAATATATTTTGAAATAGTAGATTGATGAAAAATATGTGGTTGAAAAGAAAAGAAAAGTTATTGATATGATGAAAAATATTATTTTATTGAAGAATGTGTGGTTAAAAATGTATGGAGAATGTGCGGTTGAAAAAGAATGAAAAATTATTGATGTGATGAAAAATATTATTTTATTGAAAAATGTGTGGTTGAAAATGAGTAGAAGAATGAGAATAAAAATTTTAATGTGGCTCAAACAGCGACTTATATACAAAGTAAAATAATTGCTATACACTAAATCTCTAAATCGATATACTCTTCATATCCTTGATTTATTTGCTTTCAATGTACTTAAAGACTTACATCTTGGGTTGAATTTGCTAACATTGTGGATGTTTAGAAAAGTTAAATAAATGAAAAGTTCTTACACTGATTTGTCATATTTTTGTTATTTATTTATTGATTGATTCTACATTCACTCGTCGAATTTATTCCATTGCATTCTCGCACTAATCCTACTTGGAAAAAATAAGATGAGGGAAAGTTCTTAATGAAAATTATTTTTATGGTAATTAAAACAATTGATATTATGATGCCTAGCTATGAATGCATCGGAGATTTTCGGATATATATATTTAAGACAATTTTCTTATATGGATATCCGTTTACTTTTGTTGTTGTAATGAATGTACTCGTAGATTTATATTACGAATGAAAACATTGAAGAAGAGGCGTAAAATATTATATAATTTTGTTGTCGCATTCTCATTGGATCCCAAGTACTCTAGGTGCTCAAGTTGGCAAGAGTCTAACTTAACTTAAATATTAACATTTATTGATTTTAGGGCACCATGACATTAAAACTTGGCTTTGAAAATTGGCGTAAAGTCAAAAATGGCTTTTATTTTAAATAAGGGTTAATTAGTTAAATACAAATCAAAGACTAGATAATTATGTATGCTAAGCATATCATGATTATAAATTGTTCAAGTTGAAGGAGATAAAGACGAATATATAGTCTCTTTATATGCATGAAAGCGACAATACAACTTGATTCTTGTTAAACATAAATATCTCATAAACCACTTTATCTTCAAATATCATGAGCGAGCGAGCGAGCGTGCGTTTTTAGTTAAGTTTAAAAAGAAATAAGTTACTTAAGTGAAAAACTACTTTGTGTAGAGGGTATGATAGTATTCACTAGTGGCTCATAAAACATTCGTTTTTCGAAGTGCTTTACTTTTATTGTAGGCCCGTCTTTTTCTTTTTCTCCAAGACTCCTACAAAATAGTATGTTTCTTTTTAGCAAATCATGTTTGGCAAGTTTAAGTTATTAAAAATAAAATTTTTACCAACTTTTAACCTTAGTCGAAGGTTTTCTAACTTGTTCACCATAAGCTAAATTATTCGTACGTATTTTCCATTGATAAATGTTGTTAATCTTTCTAGTAATGTACCTTAATCAGGAACATATTTTTGATTTGCTACACCTATTAAGAGTAAATGTTCCACCTTAAAAGATTAACTTTATTAAAATAAATAATTCAAACTCTAATGTGTTATTTATTAATTACTATTTAATTAATGTAGGATAATGGTATGATCAGATAATCTTAGAATTTGCATGCTCGTTTTTAGATGGACCATTTCTTGTTTGGGTTTGCTATGATATTAAAATGTCGACATTATTAAGAGTGGTAGTCCAAATCCGTATGTGTTGTTTTTTATTTTGATGTTAATCGACGTGGGATATACCCTTGACAAGACTTGCATAATGATCAACTTATGAATTAGAAATATGATTACCCTAAGAGAATCCGATTCAAAGACAATTTATGGGGAAAAACAATAGATCGATCTCAATATAGTTTTAAAAAAATAAAATTATATGACTAATTTTAACTTATTGAGAATTAAGGTTCTATTTTGTCATTGGTACGAGGAAAAAATAAAGAAAATTAATAAAATATATGAAAGATGCATAAGTAGACTTTCTTGTCTTGATAACAACATAAAATAAATAATCCCAAGTGTATACAAACAAGTGGTATGAATAAATATTGGTAATAATATTTTGATAAGGTCGTTGCAAGCTGTACCTTAGCTTATCAACTTTTTGTCTATTTATATTGCTTAATTAATAAAAAATAATGCTTAATTATATTCATGAAAAATGTGTAATGGGGTCATTGCATGGGATTCATTTGTTTTTAAATGTACACGTTTGTTGAAGTAGTTCAATAAATTATTGTAAGTTGAATATATTGTGACACCATTTAAAGTATTTCTGTGAGTTCTTGGAATGAGACGATGTCAAATGGATTTTTATCCAAATGTTAATGAGTCGTGTATTAGCAGATGATATATATTGAACTTGTAAATTGATTCATAACCTTATAACCAATAACTATTCGAAGTGTAGAGCGTTTGAAGTCGACCATTTTTGTAGAAGTATTGCCCGATCTAAATTATAAAATTGGTCACGTAGTTTTAAAAAAATCAAATGAGGCCCGGTTTTGTGTGAGATCGAACTAGTCATCTGGCCTAATAATTTTTTTTTTTGTTTTGTTTTTTACTTTTCGAACAAAATACAATAAATTATAAAGACCTGTTTCGGCTAACTCTCAAATTGTATTTATCTTCAATTGTTTGATACTCCAAAGAAAAATTTAGGCAGTACTTATCATCAACTTATAAATAATTATATGTGGTGATGAGTCTCTATCCTTCAATAAAAATAAATAAAAATGAAAAGTTGAAAAAATTCGAATGTAATTGTCCTTATCTACAACTATTAAGCCCGCCTTGATTATTGAATGCCAAACAAATGCAAATAATGGAATTATAATTGGGAAAGAAAATCACATTAAGGGATAGAATTTAATATCAATAATTAAATTTACATTTAATAAAATTAAACGTCATTAACGAAGTCGATTGTAATATTTTTTAATATTATTTTACTTCAAACTTTTTTATATTTAAACACAAGAAGGGGGATATTTTTTCATAGAAGTTAAATAAATACGAACTTTGATTAATTAAGAAGCAAGGATTAGGTCACATATATTATAATAAATTGTTCAAGTTGAAGAAGGAAGCGATAAAATGTTGTCCTATATATGCATGCATGAGAAAGACACTTATCAATCTTGTACTTGTTTAACCATTTTAGTATTCTTTGTTTGATGAAGTCCTCGTAGTTATCGATGCTTATTTTTGGACTTGCTAGGCTTGAAAAATGATACACTCCAGGTACGACAAAATTAAGTTCCTATTTGATAGAGATTAAGATTTTATTTTAAGTTAAAGTAAATAATTAATTAAATTTAACCGCATATTTTATATGACCTACATATTTTAATCCCAACCAAAGGGGCTAAGAGCATTTTTGAATATATCATAGGCAATAAATTGTTTCTGTTGTTGTGATTCAAACGATTCACAAGTAGTAGCGCATACAAAAGGCATTGATGGATATAATCAATCGGAATTGGAGTTAAATAGATTTTGCCCTGTTTGGTAGGGATTAAAACCAGTTTTTTAGTGAATTTTAATAGAAGTTGATTAAATATGTGGTTGAAAAGTCTTAAGACTCATAAAATATTTGATTGAAATTAATTATTGATTTTAATTTAAATTTTAATTGGTACCAAACATTGGCTTAATTTATAATCATTGCAAAAGGGGAGAAAAAATAAGATACCAAACTCAAAATAGATACAATTTGTATTTATTATAATAAAGTTGCAATGTGTACCTTTAGTAACGACCTTTTGTCTATTTATATATTTATACAGCCTAAATCATGCTTATGTCTATGAAAGATGTGTTTGCGGGTTATTAAAATTTGTGTCATTTGTTTATTAGTAATAATTAATTTCAATAGATTTGTTATGTCAATTCAAAATCTAGACTCTACTCCACCTATTTTCACCATCATCAATGTCGATAATAACACGTTACACATTTGTTGTCTATTCTCGAAGTCTCCGTTGCCACTATCTCCACCACATCACCACCATCAATATTCTTATTGTAACACATTATGTTACAACCTACTGTCACAATTAAAAAACAACTAGACCACCGTCGTCACAATCATCATAATTGTGTAATACAATGTTATATCGTCATTGTCAAACTGCTAGCATCGCTCTGATTTCAAATTTTATACAAAAAATTAAATTATTATTGGTCAACAACCCAGAACAAGAAAAAAAATCATCACCATCACACCACCATCACAAATCAAACAAAAAATAATAACTTTATAAATATAGAAAATTCAGGTCTTGTTCAAATAGTAGGAGTTGTGGTCACAACAACGATGACGACGAGTAGTGGTTATAATGGTCATGACCGCCTATTCGGTGGAGAAGCACGAGTGCGGTATCAGATCAAGATATGAATGAGAGAGAGGAGAAGATCTAATATTACTTGTAAAAGTTCATAATTTGTTAATAAAAAAAGAGACTAAAATTGGAATTCCAAAACTATAACAAGTGCGCAATGTAAAATTTCCAAAACTATAAATTTTTTACTAAAATTGGAATTCCAAAACTATAACATCTCAAAAAGCTTTCCAACTTTTAACTTAATTAATTAAATATAAAATTTATACAAAAGCACTTTTAAATTTGCACGCCAAATAATCAATTTAATATTCATAAACATTTTGGACTCACAACCAAATAGTCAACAGTTTTTTTAATAAAAGTTTACTATCAAAAGTCTTACTGCTAAGTCCTGCTCACAACAACTGTGCCAAACGAGTCCTTAATAAGTTTGCATATGAATTGACTTACATGTTGTGACATCATTAACCATGTGGTATTAAATTAAATACCATATAATTATTTAATTGAGTGCACCTATGATCTACTTGCCTATAATTATTGGTATAGTGTCACCCTCAAATTAAAATGAGCAAGTGCTTGGAATATGCATGTTCGATAGTTGCGCTTGATGACATAAAGAATAAACCTTTGATCTTTTTTTTTTTTTTAATGTAATGAACTCGATCCCGACATAATTTTTCCTATGATCCTCTACTCTACTCGATTCACAAATTATCTCGCTGGCTCGAAAATGCATGTAAAACAAAGGCAAAAATGGAAGTAGATTTGGGGGAAAAAATTCACATGCAAAATTTATAAATGGTTAAACTTCATTTTTAACCATATATTTCAATGAACCCACAAATACTATTAAATTATTCACTACTCATTTATATCTATCAGCCAGCCAGTTGGAGTCAAAATCAATGTTGTCCATACAGTTTGCAACACGATAATTTTTCGCCTCGGGGCATTCCACCAGACAAGTCGAATCACGAGCTTTGCCGAATGGACAGATAATGAATCAAACTGATTTTCATTGATTCATGAACCTGCTAATCATAACGTAAATGAGTACTACATAACCACATCATCAATGATTCAATGTGTTCGGTTGGCTGCGTGTTGAGATAACACGTACAGACATTCGCCTAAGTCGTCGCGAGGAAGTCATTAGCCGGAAATGATGTCATCGAGTTCTTGCGTTACTTTTACAGGCTGGCCTTTGGTTAGGCGATTCGTGGGTGCAACGAAGAGCAAGTTTTCCCAGTTTAGGATCCTCCGATTCCTTGAATTTCCCAACAAGGTTAGTGTTGGAAAAATGACTCGTTGGGCTACTTTTGGTATAATCTTGAGTGGGATTTATTTATTTATTTTGAAAGATCAAAATTGATTTGTATTCTCTTACATGAGTACATCAAAATCATATATTTACTTGCTAAAAATGATGTTCGGGTGAATGAGAAATTAAAATTTAAAGTTGATGAATTGGAAGAGGTTTATGCGAGGAAAAACTAATTAAATTTGTCCCACGTAGGAAGTTTATAAAAGACAAAGATTATATTATATATGGCTACACTTTGCCCTTAAACGTAAACTATTACACTGTCACTTGCCTCTCTGTGTATTAGGCTCCCTTTATAACTAGTGTTCTAAAAATGTAAAGCGTGATTATACGTGGAGGCGAAGTTTCAAGCTTTTCGAGCTTAGGCGAGCCCCATACGTTAAAAAAAACCGTTTTTTTAAATTTTTAATACTATTTTAAATTTTAAATTATTTTAAAAATCATTTAATAATTAAAATAATACATGTCATACATCTTGATAATAACACATTTATTACGTTTTTCATCCAT
>CAIGRN010105577.1:0-16480 GCA_903798345.1 Fraxinus anomala | reverse complement strand
TTGTAAATTTGGTTAATGTTATTTTTAAATGTATTGAACATTTTTGAAATATACAAGATAGAAATGATTTCTTTTACTATGTGTTTATCGTATATTATTGTTTGCACTGTAAAAAAAAAATATTTGATCCGTGCAGTGATGAGTCAAAACTCTGCACCGTGCGGACAGCTTCGCACAGTGCAGAGTCTCAACTCCTTAATTTTTTTTGGGATTTTTTTGGTGCAAATCTAGATGAAATTGTGGTGTCATCAATTCGGATTGGGATGAAAATGGAGTTTGCGATGATGATGGGACAAACGAAAAGCTTCACAAATTCCTCTTCATCAAAAAACCCAGAGGTGTCTTCCTCTGCATCCCTCCGAGCTTTTTTCAGTTGTTTAAACTTCTTGCTCTCCTAATTAGTTTTAACAAAAGGAAAATAATTAAAAATTACAGATTTAACAGAACCACAAATCTTAAATTTCACTAAAACCACCAAAGAATGCACACGTAGAACGTACAAGTTTTGGACGGGGAACATCGATATTGCTTTCATGAAGAAGCTCGTAGTCATCCTCGTCAAGCATATATTCTGACTCTCTATTATTGGTTTGATGAATGTTTATATAGTCAGATTCACTCTTCAATTATTTCACAGCAAACATAAATGAGAAGAAAGAACATGACCAATATATGAATAAAAACATTTTCTTCTTCTTATTCTTCTTGTGCCTCTCCTCCCCATTGTCAGCTCTATCTTCTTCCTCCTCTTCCTCTTCGCCCTCGACATCATCCACTATAAACCCATCTTTCTCATATTCATCCTGCCTTTTTTCTACTCAGAAACATCACATTACAAATAAAAAATCCCAATTGAAAACATTGAATTATTAACAACACCAAACTATTTCAGATAGAAATCTTCAATAATTGCTCGATGATCTTCCGATCCACAAGGCTGTTCGAACTAAAAAAAAAAAGAACAAATATCAAACACGAGAAATGATATTACCAAAACAATATGGAACTTTACCCGATGGAGATTGTTTGGCCATTTCACGGTGCCGCTAGGAACAAGTGAGAGAGAAAGAGTGAGAAGTCAAAAGTTTTGAGAGGAATAATGAATTGAAAGATATTTTTACGATATAAGATATGTATTGAAGATATTTCATTCATTTAATTATTATTATATTATATACTCAATTTTAACACTATAGATACAAACACAAAAAATGAAAAAAAAAAAAAGGAAACTATTAATAAACCAATTCAAAAGAGGTCAAGTGTGAAAATTATTGTGACAAATGAATAGTGAATTGAGGATTCCCTCATTTAAGAGAAGGAGGCAAAAAATAAAATATAGAAATAATGAAAAATTGGAACGTTTGTTTGTGTGTATTATACATAAAACTAATTAAACCATGTAGAGAAAAATCAATTAATTTCAAAAGAAAAGTCAAAATAGTAAGGTATTGAGGCAGTTGAATGGGAACGTTATTCTTTGTCTTTCGTTTCTTGTTATTAAATGAAGCTTCCATTTTAGACTAAGGACCACGTGCAACATCAAATGTCAAAGAGAAGGGAATTCCATAATAATAAAAATAAAAATAATAATAATTCTATATCCTATTTATGTTGAATTATATCAAAAATATTAAGATTTATTTAAGAGTTTGTCATATTTAATTATATCTTAATTTATAATATATTTTTTTATGAGAGAAAATCTAAACTTCAAGAAATAGGCTCGAAGGAAGTCTAATCCGACTCAAATCAAGTTATAACTTTAGTAGATATCTAAGATGATTAAAAAAGAAGAAGAATAACAAAATTTATTATTTAATACAATCGAAACAGCATTTAGAACAATTTAACTAAGCTATAATGATAGTATTTACGAGTTTGCACAGTCAGTCACTGATTAATAAAAACAATGAATCATTCAATGAAGCTAAGATAGGATTTGCTTCGTAAAACCAGATAAGCATTGCAAAGAAGAAAAAGAAAAGGGGGTCTAGTTTTTCTCAATCTATTTTGTTCATTCATTCCACAGCCAGGCCAGCTTTAGACAGAAACCAATTCATTATACCTCAGGAATTTCATAAGGGACTTTATATTTGTACACCGAAGATGGGGGGTCCACGCCCTCTTGTGAGGGGGGCTGTCAATCCCCGTGTATAAATAGCATTCCCCATTTCAGAATCAGCATTATGTCTGAATTAATTTCAAGTAATCAAAAAGCTACTTTTTGACAAGACGTTGCTGGCCAAGGATATAAATATAAAAAATTTTGCTATTTGTATGCTATGGTGTACACTGGGAGTGTACACATAGCAAAAATCTACATAAAAATCCTTTTATTATACACAAATTCTGATTCATTTTGAGGAACTGACAAATCAAAGTTGTGTAATTTTGACTGATAGATTTGTTTAGTTTTAAGCTGGCAAGCGGCAACGATAACACAATTAAGCTACTTATATATTCTCATTGATATTCTCTGCATCAAAAATTTGGCCAATAATGTAAAAGGGTATTTTAAAATCAATGATTATGATGGATTTCATGTCAAAGTATATCAAATTTAATGTTCATATAGGATGGTTGGCGATGGTAATAAGTTTCACAAGAGCATGTTTGAGCCATATTTATTGTAAGAATGAATTTTGAAATAGTAGATTGATGGAAAATGTGTAATTAAAAAATAAGGAAAAATTTTGAATTTTTGAATAATATTATTTTATGAAAAAATGTATGGATGAAAATAAAAGAGAAAAAAATATATTTTAAAAATAGTAAGGATCAAACAATGGTTAAATAACAAATTTCTCAGCCAGAATTAAACGATCATAAGATTGTGACAACTCAGATTTCGTTCGGCTGGGATTAGTTAAAATTTTCTTAAATAATGTACTAATGACAATGGATATAATTGTCTGAAGATAAAACTCAATAGTTGTTCCAAGACAAACACACTATTTTTTATTAGTAGTCCTCTTTGACCCAACGTGTTTGGTAGGTGAAACCTCGTGAGTATACAAGATGTTTGAAAAATAACATATTCAATGTGTTAAATATATTGTTTCTGCGTGAAATGGATTTTAAGTTGAATTGCACCGATTCGAAATCAAATTCGAATGAAACTAACTCACGTGAGTAAAATGATTTTTGTTTATCTTCTACTAATTTATTTTAATTCTACCTAAATATACGTGAAGAATAATTTTAAGAAAGCTCTTAGGAGAAGATTGTGTTATGAATCCTACTCCACCAATTAATCTCCTATTTCAATTCACGACATGTATTTTTCAGTTTAATTTGTGTATAAATTGTCATCACTAATTCAATGATATTCAACTATTTCTCCCAAAATAAGTAAAATCTATATCTAAACATGACCTGAAATATTCGTACCCTGAATTCAAATATTTAGAAACGCATTAAGTTGCATGATTACCTATTTTGATTGCAAAAGTCATAAATAATTATTTCTAACGTTTATTAAACCAAATTTTGATTATCACAATGTGCTAAAGTTACTTCGAACATCTCAAAAAAAAAAAAAAAAAAAATCCAATTATTATCTAAATGGTGACCAAACTTAAATAACAACGATATCAATCAATCACACAAATCATAATAAAAGAAATGATCTCCAAATTAAATCTGTAAACTAACGACTTACATCTTCATTCCATCACTTAACGAATTTAGTCTAAAATGTTAATAATGGGATTACAACAAGAGATATGAATATTCATGATGTGTTCAATTCTAAGCTTTGACTATTCAGGCTCTTGATGTGTTCGCCTTCAATCTCTTCTTCACCTTTTTCTCCATGTACTTCAATGAATCATCATCAAATTGGTTTTCAAAATATGAATAAATAAACAAAGAATTATTATTATTATTATTATTATTATTATTATTATTATTATTCGGAAACTGTATCATGTGATCCCATGGTACAAGTGAGCGTGATCGCATGGTAACAATTTTTTGCTCGCCATAATTTCCAAACAAGCCATTGCAACCGCAAATGTTTCTATACCATGTGATCGCAATGTATCACATTTTTTTTCATATTTGTATTTTTGGTCCTTGGTTTCAACTTTTTATCCAGCTTATGTCCCTTATAATTACAACTTAATCCTTGATCATCTAAATTATGTCAAATTGGTCTCCATTCTCTAAATTATGAACAAAACACCTATTTTACCTGATTTTTGTTCATTTTCTCCAAAAGCTCATCCAACATCGAGTTTTATCCAAAAAAAACAATATTTACACGAGATTTAACGATAATTCCCTAAAAGTGCTCCTAAATATTTATCCTTGATAGCCTAAATAAGTGTATAAAATATAATTATCAAATATCCAAAATTTGAACATTTTTTTGTTCTCAAACAAAATCATATACTTAACTCAACAAACAAACACAAAAATTACCAAATAGCCAGATAGCTTCCCATTTTAGAACGTTTTAAAACCTTCAATCATACCCTATAAAAGACTTCAAAATCACAACACTAAAATCAATTTCCATTTATTGAATGTTAAACTGATGTGAACGTGTGAAAAATCAAGTAAATCATCCTAAACTCATAAATTGATTTAATTCCTGATCTTTAATAGTCAAATATATCATTTCTGCACTCTTAATACGCATACCCACAAACTTGTTCTTTAAACTCCCTTTCAAGGTGTATTATAAGGTTGAAATCATACTATTAATTCCTTCCCTTCTCTAGTTTGGTTGGATTTTACCCATGCAAGTCACTACTTCAACCAATGATGATTATCCTAGATTTTGATTGTTTCAACCTCTAAGATTAACTAGGCTGATAATTTTCGCTAAAAGTCTAACTCCCTACAATAGTATTAAGGTAAAATAAAGCATATAATGCGTTTTCTAATTCATGCATTTTTTATAAAGTTGTGCGTATTCTATTTCATTACTAGCTTGAATTTTATATTTTTTGGATTTTGAATAGGTTTCCTCATTAGGATCTTTAAATCTTTCACTCATGAAACATGGTAGCTTTTCTCTTTTTATGCAATGATTAGTGAAATACCCTTTACTATAACACTTATTATTGAGATCAAATGTCTAAAAAGATATTCCTACCTAGTTTCATCCTATTTGCCTAAGACAATCCACACAAGAATAATGCCACTCGAACAGGGCCAAAGACAGGCTCTGTTTACATGGCGCCCCCTATTGGTCACAAGCGCCGCCCTATTAGGGGTGCGTCATGGAAAAGGCCTGGACTTTGGCGCTGTTTCTATAGTAGGGTTGTCCACACAATAGATTTTCATGCATGAAATCAAAAGTTGCATCAATAGCTTCCTACATTGGCTTAATCAACTCCAAAATATCTTTACAAATGGTTTCGAGGTTATATAATATTGATAATGCTTCGAGCTTAGCAATCTAGTTTCAACTAATTTAACCTATTCCATGTAATGAATCAACTCACTATTTCATGTTGAATAACTCAATTCAAGTGCTCAAAAGTTATCAAATTTTACATAGATAATCATCAAATCAATCAGAGTATACAAACTATTCACAATTTGTAAGTCAACTCGTAATTTCAAGTATATCATACTAGTTGACAAGATTATCTTACTCACACAAGAACAAAAATAGATGGAAAATTGTTTTGAATATTTTTATTTATAAGAAAGCAATAAAAACATATTACATGCAAAAATAAGTAAAACCATCGATATCTTTTTTCTCACCTCTAAATCTAAATCAGAAATTGCCCTCAAAATCTATAAAAATGATCTAAAGAAAAGAACAAAAGAGAGATCTGGGAACTCAGGAGTGTGAGTATGACAGTGGAGGTTGGTAAATAATGGTGATATTGAAACCAGATGGTCCAGATGGTGGAGAAGGAGCTGCACGAGTTATATGGATGTAGATATCGTTGACCTAACTAGTGCATCTGTCCATGCACCTAGTGATTTGATCACCATCCCTCTTAAGGTAGAAATGATTGCCATGTATTGTAGATGTATCTCTCGAAATGAACTAGACACACGATCGGATATTACCAATCTAGCCGATATCATACTTTATGGCCCTGATGGCACTCGTGTTCTCCATTACTAAGGGAGAATGTATTGTCTCGTTATCTGAGAAATTGGTGCAAGCTAAAATTAGATTCAGAGAACCATGATCTAATGACCTCTTGAATCAAGAATCGAGGTATTAGGTTTGAATGCCACAAAGATGAAAGTTTTTGATAAGTTCTTGAATGGTCAATAAAGAACAAGAGAGAAAGCAACTCTTACTTAATTTATTTCAGTAATAACCAATCTTCAAGTTTTCTACAATAATCATGCCTTATATAGATTGAAAAAGGCATCCTAAATCTGTTAGGATTGATACCACTTGTTGTGACATCAATCATCGGATTGAGATGCTGAAGTTATATGGTAAATAATAATGAAGTATATGATCAAGAAAAAGAATAAAGAAGACAATAAATATGACAGAGGAATTAAGAGATTTTATTGGCTCAAGAATAATGGAGAAGAGAGAAAATTACAATGGATCCTATAATTCTAGTAATTTACTTTCTCACACTTATAAAATTTTATAGAAGAGCCTAGTATTTATAGAAAATATGTAGGGGATATTCAAACCCTCCTACTAGAATTGTTGATGAAGTAGGATACCAAAAATTGAGTCTAAAACAAATTTAAATTCCCAATGGGTTTCCAAAATGGAATTTCAATTTGATATAGGACTCCAATATGATTCCAAATTAAATTATTCTTGATGTTCACTTCAATTAGAATTCTATAATTATTTCAACAAGAAATTCGGGTCACACCAAAATTCTAACAAAACCAATTAGGAAAGAACTAGATAAATCTTAATAATTAGAATCTAAATCTACTAACTGATCAAAAATAGCCTAGAAAAAAGGCCCCACGACATGGGCTTATTAAATAAAACATAAGTGAAACGTAAATAAACTAAGTCATAAACACGTTCACTAGGAAACTGCCCTGTCTTTAAAAACCATGCTAGTGCATGGTATTGTTGGCTGCACTGTCAGCCAATTCAACTTCGGACTTATAGATTTTGGGGTTGCAACCGCAACCCCATTAACTTAGTGTGCCCACACTGGTTCATTCCTCCTCCTTAGCTTGGATAATATGTACTAAGGTTGTTCTTCTTCTTTCACAACTATCTCGGTGTTCTATTGGTTGCACTTTAATTTTTTATTCAAGTAGCTTGGACAAGTCATTACATAACCTCCTTGATTTTCTTTGCTCTGGACCTTGTTATTGGCCCAAACAGAACATGTAAATGATATTTGATCATCCTAAAAAAGATTTACCTAAAATAATCACCTACATCAAAGGAAGAAAGATCAGCAATGTTAAAAGTAGTAGACACATTAAACTCACGAGGAAGGTCTAATTCATATGCATTTTCATTAATCTTCTTGAGTATTTGGAATGATCCATCTTCTCTAGGATGCAATTTGGACAACCTTCTATGGGCTGGGAAACATTCGTTTTGCATATGTACCCAGATCTAATTCTCTGGTTCAAAGATTACACGTCTCCTTCCTTTACTAGCTTAGGAAGCATAATGTTCATTATTATTTTCAATCTGAAGCTGAGCCATCTCATGGATTGATTACACCATTTCAGCCTTCTTCTTCCCATCCAAACTACCCATGTCATCAACCGGTAAAAAGAAATTAAGTCAAAAGGAGTAAGTACAAAAAAGTTATACAC
This sequence comes from Fraxinus anomala, assembly GCA_903798345.1. NCBI lineage: Eukaryota > Viridiplantae > Streptophyta > Magnoliopsida > Lamiales > Oleaceae > Fraxinus > Fraxinus anomala. Next base: position 8,734 of record CAIGRN010105577.1, on the reverse strand, counting down.
AATTTCAAAGGAAGAATAAGAAGTAGTAGTATGCATGACCTTATTCTATGAAAACTCGATGAATGGTAAGCAGTCCTCCCGATTTCTTAAATTCTTATTGTTTATAGTAAGTTAGTGTTTTATTAACTACTTCATTCCATCCATTATCTATGGATGACATATAGTAGAAAATAACATTTTGTGCCCCACTTACCCAAAAATAGCTTCAAAAAATAGCTAAGGAACTTAATATCCCTATCAGACACAATAATCCTAGGTATACCATGGAATCGTACTATCTCTCTGAAAATACATCATCCATGGTTTTCTAACACCAATAAAAATACATCATGTATGGCTTTCCTAACACATGGAGTCGCACTATCAGACACAATACTCCTAACTAATAAAAATACTCCAGCAACATTTCTAAGGTTTTCCTAACACCGAAATGCCCCATCAATCCCCCAATATATGCTTCATATACCAACAAATCATGCATGGAACAATTAGTCACACATAATTTACTTTTCCTAAACAAATACCCATCATGATTGTAAAATTTACCAAATTCATTCTTATCACATAACATATATACATTAACAAAGTGTGTATCATTGGCATACATACCCTTAATATACTAAAACCCAAGCATTTTAGCACTCAAGGAAGTGAAAAACACATAATTTCTGGATAATGCATTAGCAACTAATACTATGTTCTCCTTACCTTGTTTATACAAGATAACATAGGAAAAAGTCTCAATATACTCCATCCATTCGGCATGCCTCTTGTTCAACTTACCTTGGCCTTTAAGATGTTTCGGCAATTCATGGTCAGTGTGAATCACGAACTCTTTTAGCCATAGGTAGCGTTGCCTTGCCTCCAAAGCTCAGACAAGAGTATAAAGCTATTTGTCATATGTGGAGTAATTCAAGGTTGTCCCGCTTAGCTTCTTACTAAAAATGCTATGGGCTGTCTATCCTACATCAAAACGACTCCAATTTCTATTCAATCTCAAAAAAATTGTTAAATGTAGGCAGCGCTAATACATTTGCGGAACATAACGTATATTTAATAACATTAAATACGTTTTCCTGCTCAATGGTCCAATGAAACTCAAGATTATCTTTCATGATTTCATCGAGTAGTGCAACAAGTGTGCTAAAGTATCTAACAAATGCCTATAGAAACTAGACAAATTATGAGATCTCCTTAAATATGTTATGCTCATAGGTGTTTGGCCAATCTTTGATGGCCTTAACTTTCTCTTCATCCACTTATATACCTTTAGCCCTAACAATATAACCAAGAAACCAATTTTTCCACGCAAAAGGTACATTTACTAGAATTAGCATATAAATTTTCATACCTCGATACATCAAGTACATATTTAAAATGCTTAACATGCTTATTTATGCTCTTGTTGTACACTAATATTTCATCAAAGTACACTACAATAAATCTTCCTATGAATGCACACAACACGTAATTCATCAAACACATGAATGTACTAGGTACATTGGTTATGCTGAATGGAATAGCTAGCTACTCATATAAACTATATTTGGTTTTGAATGTTATTTTATATTCACCACCCTCTTTCCTTCGAGTTTGGTGATAATCACTTTTCAAATCGATCTAACTAAAACCACACGGACCATGCAACTCATCTAACATGTTGTCTAATCGAGGTATGGGATGTCAATACTTTACCATGATATTATTAACGATTATACAGATTATACAATCAATGTACATTCGTCATGTCCATTTTAGGTACAAGTAGCACTAGCACATCATATAGACTCATGTTCTCCCTCATGCATGAGCTCTTCAACTTTTCTTTGAAGTTTCTTTGTCTCCTTCGGATTACTTCAATAGGCTGGTCTATTTGAAATAACAACTTCGAGTATAAAATCAATTTGGTGTTCAATGTCTCTAATGGCAGCAACCCAATATGTATTTCCTCAAGGAACACATCCTTGAGCTCTTGTAATAGAGAAATAGCCATACTGGAAAGAGATTGGCTTGTTCCATCAAAGTCAAGGTATGATTCATTGTACACTATCAAAATCATAGGTTTGTTTCCCATGAAAGGCCTTTTAACCTTATTATCTTTTGCATAGAAACTCATTTTTTCTTTTTCCTTTCCTTTCGTTACTTTCAACTACCCCTCCATTTTCATTCTCACTATATCTTTTTATTGAAATTTCAGCCTAACTCTCATTTTTACTCACGCCCCATCTTTTTCTTTTCTTGTATTTTGGCCTCACTTTTTTCTTTTTTGCTTAGTCTCACTTCTTAACTTCATTTTGTCCTCATAGACCCGTTTTGGGGTTAAAGGAATAGTAGTAATGGATTTTCTATCTTTAACAAAGTTTTGCCTATTTCTAAACCCGTCATGTACCACTTTAGTATCATACTGTCATAGCCTTCCCAACAAAACATGGCCAGCATGCATAGGAACCACGTCACAAAACACCTCATCTTTATACCTTCCAATGGTAAAAGACATTATAACTTGCTTATCAACCTTGACCTCCCCACATTCATTCGACCATTGTAACTTATAGAGTCTAAGATGTTTTAGCAAAGACATGCCCAACATTTCAACATGGTGGTACTAACTACTTTTGTGCAACTTTCTCCATCTATGATCATACTACATATCTTGTTAGCTTATCATCTTGTATGAAATATATTCACTCTTTAATGATCTATATCATCTAATTGAATTTGTGCATTAGGAGCACGTCTCGCATCAAGAGGAATACCTTCTACATGGTAATCTATCCCATCATCATCACTAACATCAACTAGCTCGAATATTTCATTACTATCACTCTCACTTTTAGTCACCAATTTCCCATTGTGATTGATAATCATTGTCCTTTTGTTTAGGCATTGTGAAGCAATGTGCCATGAACCCAAGCATTCAAAATACTCAATATCCCTATTCTTGGAAAGGTGGGAATCTTACTTTGGTTTATTTTTGTTAGATATCATATCTTTACCCTTAGGTGGTTCGACTTTACTCTTATGAGTAGCTCTATCATACTTATCATTGTTACCTTATTTCGACTTCCAAAAAGGAGTAGAAGTCAAATTATACCTTACTATCCCTTTCCTTTTCAATTGACCATCCACCTTCATAGACATGTGCATCATGTTCTCCAACCCGACATAGTGCTATAAGTCAACACTATTGGCTATATCTCTATTTAAACCATTTAAAATCTTTGCCATTGTGGCCTCTCTATCCTTGTCAACATTAGCCTTAATCATAGAAACCTCCATTACCTTGTGATAATCCTCTACACTCCTTGAACCTTATGTAAGGCTTTGGAGCTTTTGTTAAGTCCATATAATAATAGTTAGGTATAAATCTATGTTTCATAAGAGCCTTCATCCTATCCCAGGTATACATAGAACTCTCATGGTTTCTCATTCTATTGGTTGCTAATTGATCCATCCAAATAATAACGTAGTTGATGAATTCAATCACTATTATCTTAACCTTCCACTCCATCGAATAATTGGGGCAATCAAATATGGGGCAATCAAATATTAACTCAATTTTATTTTCCAATTCTAAGTAGGCTTTGGGGTCATTTCTACCCTATAATTAAAGAATCTTCATTTTAATAATACCCATGTTTCGATCAACTCTAGCCCCATCCCGGTTTCCAAAGTCTCACCTAAGACCTCCTCTTCCACACCTATCTCGTCTAGGCCCAAATTTGCCCATTTCCACTTCAGAGGCTATATCATTCTGATCTCACTTCAAAGCTTAGTTTTATCCTCATATTCATCTAGAGGAATAGGTCTACGCCTATTTTGTCTACACTTAATGGGCTCTCTAATAGGCTATTCCCTTTGTAAACTAGATATCATTTCATCTAGCCTATCCATTCTCTCTCTAATTTTTCCAAACACCACATTCATTCGCCCAAATTGTTATTGCATGGTATGCAACACAAATAATCTCCTCCCAAGGTGTTGAATCACCCTTGTTAGACATTTTGGTTCATGAATAGAATTTTAATAACTAGGAAAAGAAATCCCACGTGTTTACGTTCAAGCGTTTCACTCTATTGGCTTTTCTCGATAATAAACTTACAACTCTTGCCGTTTTCATCTCTTTGCTTTCCCTTTCAAGTTCTTTAATGAGCTAAATAAACTTAATCATGAATTTAGCCTTTGTAATGTTTAAACCAGCAAAAATTCAAGAAATAAGTAGGATAGCAAGAAAATGAAAAAGGATTCAAGAAGAAAAAATCACAAGAATAAATTTAATAAGCTAAAAGTCAGGAACATAATCTGAATGTTAATCTTGGTCTAGATTAGATTCAATAGGAAAAGAAGTAGCTTCACAACAACATTGATTTTGAACGATGATTAAGTACCAAACAACAATAAAGAATGTGTTTCTTGCAAAATAATACCACAAGATTCCAAGAAAAGAATTCTTCAATTTGTGTCTATGCCTTCTCTCTCTCTCTCTCTCTCTCTCTCTCTATCTCTCTCTCTATATATATATATATATATATATATATATATATATATATATATATATATATATCTTATTGTTTATTTCAATTTTCTATGAAAGAATAAAATTTTATTCTTATAACTTTTTCTTTTATTTTTTCATCCACAAGACTCCAAGAAAAGAATTCTTCAATTTGTGTCTATGCCTTCTCTCTCTCTCTCTCTCTCTCTCTCTCTATCTCTCTCTCTATATATATATATATATATATATATATATATATATATAACATAAAGGAATAGAACAAACACAAACTAAGAAACTAGCAAAGATCAGCGTGGTGAACTAGGTGTAATGGAATGTGCACAAAGTAATCCTAACTATTTTTGGTACGATTTTGACATGAATGACTCTAATATGTGATAAAACTCAAAATGAAAGAGACATCAATAGAAAATCAGAATGGACAACAAAAAGGAAGAGAACTTGATTTTAGAGCTAAGACTCTAATATCAACTCATGTGAACCCTCGAAGGATGAATCTTTGAAACCACGGCAAGATCTAATATATTTACCCTAAGAAAGCTAAAATTAATAGATTAAGAGACCTTGACCTAATGACCTCTTAAATAAAAAATCAAGGTTTTAGATTTGAACACCACAAAGATGGAACTCTTCGATAAGTTCTTAAAATGAAGAACCAGAAAGAAAGCATCTCTCCTTTAATTTAATACAATAATAACCAATCTTCATATCTTCTACAATAATCATGCCTTATATAGGCTGAAAAAGGTATCCTAAACCAACTAGGAAAAGAAATAGATAAACCCAAATAACTGGAATCCAAATCTACTTAGTAAACATATCGAAAACAGCCTAGGAAAAAGGCTTTACAAGATGGGCTTATTAAATAAAACATAAATGAAACGTAATGAACTGAGTCATAAATAAGTCCACTAGGGAACTGCCCTTGTTTCTTCAAAGAGCCATGCAAACGCATGGTATTGTTGGCTGCGCTCATATGGGTCAGCCAATTCAGCTTAGGACCTGCAAATTCAAGGGTTGCTAGTGCAATCCCATTAAATCGACGGTCCCGCACTGGTTCAATCCTCCTCCTTAGCTTGAATCATATGAACTAAGGCTGGTTCTTCTTCTTTCACATTCATTTTTAATGTCGTTATCTTGCTGGTTGCATTTGAATTTTCGTCTCAAGTAGATTGGACAAGTCCTTGCATAGGTTCTTAGATTTTCTTTGCTCTTGACCTTGTTATTGGCCTATCCCAGACATGTGAAAGATCTTTGATAGCTGGCCTACCGTGGTACTCATCAGAACGGGTACTGCTACATCCTTACACTTAGAGGTTGACTATGGTAAATATGGATGTATCTATTCCTGCGCTCTATCCAGTCTAATCGATCTTAATATGCTACCTATCGCCTTCATTTTGATTGGTGCCTCAACATCTACACTAACTCTCCTGGCAAAAGTCGAATCCCTGTCACTCTACAAATGCCACTGACAACCCTAACAAATAAATAGCATGGCTACGATGTGTCTTTACATCCAGACTAGAGATAAGAGTGTAAATATAAACCCCGATAGCAGTCTTGTAACCATGCACCAAATGATATAAGAAACGAGCTCGAGCTTTATTAATATTTGTCCTATTCGATGTAGGATCAATGTTGTAACTCATAAATATGTGAAGGATAACCAAGGATTCGATTAATTGGCTGTTAGAATTTGGGTGTGACCTAAATTTCTTGTTGAAATAATTTAAGAATTCCAATTGAAATGCAAATCAAAATGAATTCAGCTTGGAATGCTATTGGAGTCTTATTCAAGTTGAAATTCTATTTGGAAGCCATATTTGGAGTTGGAATTTGTATTAGACTTGAAGAGATTGAAATTATGGACCGAAAAAAAAGTCACTGTATTTTCGCTAACATATCGCTAGTTGGCCGCTCAAGCAACACCTGCAGGTTTTCTTCCGAGACTTGGTCACTCACTTGTATCCTCTTGGCACTCAAGCGATGGACCTAGGTCATTTTCGCGTTTTAACATATTTTTGACATTCTATTTCAACTACAACTCATCTTTAATATGTTTGGACGTCATCCTACATAATTGCCTATAAATACTTGACTCTTTTCTACAATTAGTGTGAGAATATAATGTGAGAAAAGTGATTACTAACTTTTAGGATCATTGTAATATTTCTCAATCTTCATTATTTATGTTACAATAAAATCTCCAAATTTTTCTTTCATATTTTCTTGTCTTATTTAATTTTTTTTCTTGTGATCAAATACTTAATTATTGTGCCATATAACTTCAACATCTCAATCCGATGGTTGATTTCATATCAAGTAGTAATGTACAATACGTAATCCTTGAATTTCCAACAATTGATATCAGAAATTCTGGACATAATTAACGCAACAAGAGGTATCAGAGTAATTATAGTATCTTGTTTGTTTCACAACAAGTGGTATCAGAGCCTAGGTTCAGCAATTCTGCAAGATCACATCGATTGTTTTGTTCGAGGTTTTTGTTCGTGATGGCTTCCATGAAATATGATATTTCACTTTTGGATCAGAGCACTAGATTTTCGCTATGACATGTTAAGATGCGTGCATACTAGTACAACATGATTTGGATGATGAGTTGCTGGGAATTGACAAGATGCCCACAACTTTGACAATGGATGAGAAATTATGGAAGGATAAGAAGACAGTTTTTCACATTCATCTTCATCTATCGAATACCATTCTTCATGGAGTTTTGAAGGAGGGTTCATCAGCTGCTTTATGATTGAAGTTGGAGTAATTGTGCAATACTAAAAGTTTGACAAGCAAGTTGCATCTCAAGCAGTGTTTATACTCTCATTGAATGGCAGAAGGAGGATAATTGGAAGTCACTTGGTTGTATTTAAGGAGATAGTCGCTGATTTGAAAACTTTGGAAATAAAGTATGATGAAAAATATTTGGCCTTGATCCTATTTTGTTCGTTGCCTGCTTTATTTTCTTCATTTAGAAACACGATCTTGTATAGTCGTGATACTCTCACCATAGAGGGGTGTATGATGCTTTGTTTTCAAGAGAGAAGATGAAGCATTTGGTGTATAAGGCTAGAAATGGAGAAGGCCTTGTTACTCATGATAGTTTTGGAAAGGGTAGATCGAACTCTAAGTTCAGTAATAAGATTTGTAACTTCTGCAGAAGGGGCACATGAAGAAAGATTGCTACAAATTGCAGAATAAAGAAATGTTGGTTACAAGTCGATATGGGAAGCACTCAGAGACTTTAGGTGAAGCAAACCTCGCAGAGAACATGTATGTGTGAGAGATCTTTTGGCTATTTCTGACNAGAAGGGGCACATGAAGAAAGATTGCTACAAATTGCAGAATAAAGAAATGTTGGTTACAAGTCGATATGGGAAGCACTCAGAGACTTTAGGTGAAGCAAACCTCGCAGAGAACATGTATGTGTGAGAGATCTTTTGGCTATTTCTGACATCGAGTCTAAACCAGAGGAGGATTGGATTCTAGATTCAACGTGTGTTTTACATGCATCTTAATAAGGACTTGTTTACTACATATGAAACAGTTTCCAAATGTGTCGTGGTTATGGGAAACAATACACTTTGTCGGGTTGTTGGAATTGGTACGGTTAGATTGAAGCTATTGAATGAGACAATTAGAATACTTGGCCAAGTTCGACATTATTTAGGATTTGACTAAAAATCTCATCTCATTGTCTATTCTTGATTCAAAGGGTTATAAGTTCTTTGGTGGAGGTGGAGTTTTGAAAGTTTGTAAGGGTGTCCAGGTTGTATTACAAGGACATAAAATGTCTCAATTATACATCTTGCAATGTCGTACAAAATCTAGAAGAGCCAATCAGCACAAGTTTAGTATCGTAGTGGACATTCAATTTTGTACAATAACTTTAGGAGCTCGTAAGGATAAAATTTGAAGAATATAGCTCAGTGGAGTTCAGGAGTTATGGATAATACAGCTTTGCCACCATTACCTACAATGCCATTATATTCTATCGCTAAGGATGAACCCAGTGGAAAATGGTATGTAGATGCTGATTTTGTTGAGCATGCTTTCAACGTAGTAGAAGGTATAAAATCTAGCAGATAGCATTCTTTAAAAGTATTTACGTTTGATTTTGCTTTAGGGTGTGTTACAGCCTAGTTTGGTGAATTCAAATCATTATGATTTTTTGAAAATCTGAGGTAATTCTACAGAGTA